>JAWWQZ010000065.1:0-102527 GCA_033815515.1 Cryptocheilus praepositus | reverse complement strand
TTCGATCTGCCAGCAGATTCGGTTTCTGGGCAGTTTACATGTCGAACTGCACGGTAGAAACGATAAAACAGCTCCTCCGTGCAGTTTTCATACCGAGTCACCGTCCACTGGGCTCAGCGAGAAAACGCGATTTCGGCGCTTCTGAGGGCCGAAAACGCGATATCGGCCGATTTGCGATCTGTCAGCAGATTCGGTTTCTGGGCAGTTTACATGTCGAACTGCACGGTAGAAACGATAAAACAGCTCCTCCGTGCAGTTTTCATACCGAGTCACCGTCCACTGGGCTCAGCGAGAAAACGCGATTTCGGCGCTTCTGAGGGCCGAAAACGCGATATCAGCCTGTCATTTCGATTCGGTTTCTGGGCAGTTTACATGTCGAACTGCACGGTAGAAACGATAAAACAGCTCCTCCGTGCAGTTTTCATACCGAGTCACCGTCCACTGGGCTCAGCGAGAAAACGCGATTTCGGCGCTTCTGAGGGCCGAAAACGCGATATCGGCCGATTTGCGATCTGTCAGCAGATTCGGTTTCTGGGCAGTTTACATGTCGAACTGCACGGTAGAAACGATAAAACAGCTCCTCCGTGCAGTTTTCATACCGAGTCACCGTCCACTGGGCTCAGCGAGAAAACGCGATTTCGGCGCTTCTGAGGGCCGAAAACGCGATATCGGCCGATTTTCGATCTGTCAGCAGATTCGGTTTCTGGGCAGTTTACATGTCGAACTGCACGGTAGAAACGATAAAACAGCTCCTCCGTGCAGTTTTCATACCGAGTCACCGTCCACTGGGCTCAGCGAGAAAACGCGATTTCGGCGCTTCTGAGGGCCGAAAACGCGATATCGGCCGATTTGCGATCTGTCAGCAGATTCGGTTTCTGGGCAGTTTACATGTCGAACTGCACGGTAGAAACGATAAAACAGCTCCTCCGTGCAGTTTTCATACCGAGTCACCGTCCACTGGGCTCAGCGAGAAAACGCGATTTCGGCGCTTCTGAGGGCCGAAAACGCGATATCGGCCGATTTTCGATCTGTCAGCAGATTCGGTTTCTGGGCAGTTTACATGTCGAACTGCACGGTAGAAACGATAAAACAGCTCCTCCGTGCAGTTTTCATACCGAGTCACCGTCCACTGGGCTCAGCGAGAAAACGCGATTTCGGCGCTTCTGAGGGCCGAAAACGCGATATCGGCCGATTTGCGATCTGTCAGCAGATTCGGTTTCTGGGCAGTTTACATGTCGAACTGCACGGTAGAAACGATAAAACAGCTCCTCCGTGCAGTTTTCATACCGAGTCACCGTCCACTGGGCTCAGCGAGAAAACGCGATTTCGGCGCTTCTGAGGGCCGAAAACGCGATATCGGCCGATTTTCGATCTGTCAGCAGATTCGGTTTCTGGGCAGTTTACATGTCGAACTGCACGGTAGAAACGATAAAACAGCTCCTCCGTGCAGTTTTCATACCGAGTCACCGTCCACTGGGCTCAGCGAGAAAACGCGATTTCGGCGCTTCTGAGGGCCGAAAACGCGATATCGGCCGATTTGCGATCTGTCAGCAGATTCGGTTTCTGGGCAGTTTACATGTCGAACTGCACGGTAGAAACGATAAAACAGCTCCTCCGTGCAGTTTTCATACCGAGTCACCGTCCACTGGGCTCAGCGAGAAAACGCGATTTCGGCGCTTCTGAGGGCCGAAAACGCGATATCGGCCGATTTGCGATCTGTCAGCAGATTCGGTTTCTGGGCAGTTTACATGTCGAACTGCACGGTAGAAACGATAAAACAGCTCCTCCGTGCAGTTTTCATACCGAGTCACCGTCCACTGGGCTCAGCGAGAAAACGCGATTTCGGCGCTTCTGAGGGCCGAAAACGCGATATCGGCCGATTTGCGATCTGTCAGCAGATTCGGTTTCTGGGCAGTTTACATGTCGAACTGCACGGTAGAAACGATAAAACAGCTCCTCCGTGCAGTTTTCATACCGAGTCACCGTCCACTGGGCTCAGCGAGAAAACGCGATTTCGGCGCTTCTGAGGGCCGAAAACGCGATATCGGCCGATTTGCGATCTGTCAGCAGATTCGGTTTCTGGGCAGTTTACATGTCGAACTGCACGGTAGAAACGATAAAACAGCTCCTCCGTGCAGTTTTCATACCGAGTCACCGTCCACTGGGCTCAGCGAGAAAACGCGATTTCGGCGCTTCTGAGGGCCGAAAACGCGATATCGGCCGATTTGCGATCTGTCAGCAGATTCGGTTTCTGGGCAGTTTACATGTCGAACTGCACGGTAGAAACGATAAAACAGCTCCTCCGTGCAGTTTTCATACCGAGTCACCGTCCACTGGGCTCAGCGAGAAAACGCGATTTCGGCGCTTCTGAGGGCCGAAAACGCGATATCGGCCGATTTGCGATCTGTCAGCAGATTCGGTTTCTGGGCAGTTTACATGTCGAACTGCACGGTAGAAACGATAAAACAGCTCCTCCGTGCAGTTTTCATACCGAGTCACCGTCCACTGGGCTCAGCGAGAAAACGCGATTTCGGCGCTTCTGAGGGCCGAAAACGCGATATCGGCCGATTTGCGATCTGTCAGCAGATTCGGTTTCTGGGCAGTTTACATGTCGAACTGCACGGTAGAAACGATAAAACAGCTCCTCCGTGCAGTTTTCATACCGAGTCACCGTCCACTGGGCTCAGCGAGAAAACGCGATTTCGGCGCTTCTGAGGGCCGAAAACGCGATATCGGCCGATTTGCGATCTGTCAGCAGATTCGGTTTCTGGGCAGTTTACATGTCGAACTGCACGGTAGAAACGATAAAACAGCTCCTCCGTGCAGTTTTCATACCGAGTCACCGTCCACTGGGCTCAGCGAGAAAACGCGATTTCGGCGCTTCTGAGGGCCGAAAACGCGATATCGGCCGATTTGCGATCTGTCAGCAGATTCGGTTTCTGGGCAGTTTACATGTCGAACTGCACGGTAGAAACGATAAAACAGCTCCTCCGTGCAGTTTTCATACCGAGTCACCGTCCACTGGGCTCAGCGAGAAAACGCGATTTCGGCGCTTCTGAGGGCCGAAAACGCGATATCGGCCGATTTGCGATCTGTCAGCAGATTCGGTTTCTGGGCAGTTTACATGTCGAACTGCACGGTAGAAACGATAAAACAGCTCCTCCGTGCAGTTTTCATACCGAGTCACCGTCCACTGGGCTCAGCGAGAAAACGCGATTTCGGCGCTTCTGAGGGCCGAAAACGCGATATCGGCCGATTTGCGATCTGTCAGCAGATTCGGTTTCTGGGCAGTTTACATGTCGAACTGCACGGTAGAAACGATAAAACAGCTCCTCCGTGCAGTTTTCATACCGAGTCACCGTCCACTGGGCTCAGCGAGAAAACGCGATTTCGGCGCTTCTGAGGGCCGAAAACGCGATATCGGCCGATTTTCGATCTGTCAGCAGATTCGGTTTCTGGGCAGTTTACATGTCGAACTGCACGGTAGAAACGATAAAACAGCTCCTCCGTGCAGTTTTCATACCGAGTCACCGTCCACTGGGCTCAGCGAGAAAACGCGATTTCGGCGCTTCTGAGGGCCGAAAACGCGATATCGGCCGATTTGCGATCTGTCAGCAGATTCGGTTTCTGGGCAGTTTACATGTCGAACTGCACGGTAGAAACGATAAAACAGCTCCTCCGTGCAGTTTTCATACCGAGTCACCGTCCACTGGGCTCAGCGAGAAAACGCGATTTCGGCGCTTCTGAGGGCCGAAAACGCGATATCGGCCGATTTGCGATCTGTCAGCAGATTCGGTTTCTGGGCAGTTTACATGTCGAACTGCACGGTAGAAACGATAAAACAGCTCCTCCGTGCAGTTTTCATACCGAGTCACCGTCCACTGGGCTCAGCGAGAAAACGCGATTTCGGCGCTTCTGAGGGCCGAAAACGCGATATCGGCCGATTTGCGATCTGTCAGCAGATTCGGTTTCTGGGCAGTTTACATGTCGAACTGCACGGTAGAAACGATAAAACAGCTCCTCCGTGCAGTTTTCATACCGAGTCACCGTCCACTGGGCTCAGCGAGAAAACGCGATTTCGGCGCTTCTGAGGGCCGAAAACGCGATATCGGCCGATTTGCGATCTGTCAGCAGATTCGGTTTCTGGGCAGTTTACATGTCGAACTGCACGGTAGAAACGATAAAACAGCTCCTCCGTGCAGTTTTCATACCGAGTCACCGTCCACTGGGCTCAGCGAGAAAACGCGATTTCGGCGCTTCTGAGGGCCGAAAACGCGATATCGGCCGATTTTCGATCTGTCAGCAGATTCGGTTTCTGGGCAGTTTACATGTCGAACTGCACGGTAGAAACGATAAAACAGCTCCTCCGTGCAGTTTTCATACCGAGTCACCGTCCACTGGGCTCAGCGAGAAAACGCGATTTCGGCGCTTCTGAGGGCCGAAAACGCGATATCGGCCGATTTGCGATCTGTCAGCAGATTCGGTTTCTGGGCAGTTTACATGTCGAACTGCACGGTAGAAACGATAAAACAGCTCCTCCGTGCAGTTTTCATACCGAGTCACCGTCCACTGGGCTCAGCGAGAAAACGCGATTTCGGCGCTTCTGAGGGCCGAAAACGCGATATCGGCCGATTTGCGATCTGTCAGCAGATTCGGTTTCTGGGCAGTTTACATGTCGAACTGCACGGTAGAAACGATAAAACAGCTCCTCCGTGCAGTTTTCATACCGAGTCACCGTCCACTGGGCTCAGCGAGAAAACGCGATTTCGGCGCTTCTGAGGGCCGAAAACGCGATATCGGCCGATTTGCGATCTGTCAGCAGATTCGGTTTCTGGGCAGTTTACATGTCGAACTGCACGGTAGAAACGATAAAACAGCTCCTCCGTGCAGTTTTCATACCGAGTCACCGTCCACTGGGCTCAGCGAGAAAACGCGATTTCGGCGCTTCTGAGGGCCGAAAACGCGATATCGGCCGATTTGCGATCTGTCAGCAGATTCGGTTTCTGGGCAGTTTACATGTCGAACTGCACGGTAGAAACGATAAAACAGCTCCTCCGTGCAGTTTTCATACCGAGTCACCGTCCACTGGGCTCAGCGAGAAAACGCGATTTCGGCGCTTCTGAGGGCCGAAAACGCGATATCGGCCGATTTGCGATCTGTCAGCAGATTCGGTTTCTGGGCAGTTTACATGTCGAACTGCACGGTAGAAACGATAAAACAGCTCCTCCGTGCAGTTTTCATACCGAGTCACCGTCCACTGGGCTCAGCGAGAAAACGCGATTTCGGCGCTTCTGAGGGCCGAAAACGCGATATCGGCCGATTTGCGATCTGTCAGCAGATTCGGTTTCTGGGCAGTTTACATGTCGAACTGCACGGTAGAAACGATAAAACAGCTCCTCCGTGCAGTTTTCATACCGAGTCACCGTCCACTGGGCTCAGCGAGAAAACGCGATTTCGGCGCTTCTGAGGGCCGAAAACGCGATATCGGCCGATTTGCGATCTGTCAGCAGATTCGGTTTCTGGGCAGTTTACATGTCGAACTGCACGGTAGAAACGATAAAACAGCTCCTCCGTGCAGTTTTCATACCGAGTCACCGTCCACTGGGCTCAGCGAGAAAACGCGATTTCGGCGCTTCTGAGGGCCGAAAACGCGATATCGGCCGATTTGCGATCTGTCAGCAGATTCGGTTTCTGGGCAGTTTACATGTCGAACTGCACGGTAGAAACGATAAAACAGCTCCTCCGTGCAGTTTTCATACCGAGTCACCGTCCACTGGGCTCAGCGAGAAAACGCGATTTCGGCGCTTCTGAGGGCCGAAAACGCGATATCGGCCGATTTGCGATCTGTCAGCAGATTCGGTTTCTGGGCAGTTTACATGTCGAACTGCACGGTAGAAACGATAAAACAGCTCCTCCGTGCAGTTTTCATACCGAGTCACCGTCCACTGGGCTCAGCGAGAAAACGCGATTTCGGCGCTTCTGAGGGCCGAAAACGCGATATCGGCCGATTTGCGATCTGTCAGCAGATTCGGTTTCTGGGCAGTTTACATGTCGAACTGCACGGTAGAAACGATAAAACAGCTCCTCCGTGCAGTTTTCATACCGAGTCACCGTCCACTGGGCTCAGCGAGAAAACGCGATTTCGGCGCTTCTGAGGGCCGAAAACGCGATATCGGCCGATTTGCGATCTGTCAGCAGATTCGGTTTCTGGGCAGTTTACATGTCGAACTGCACGGTAGAAACGATAAAACAGCTCCTCCGTGCAGTTTTCATACCGAGTCACCGTCCACTGGGCTCAGCGAGAAAACGCGATTTCGGCGCTTCTGAGGGCCGAAAACGCGATATCGGCCGATTTGCGATCTGTCAGCAGATTCGGTTTCTGGGCAGTTTACATGTCGAACTGCACGGTAGAAACGATAAAACAGCTCCTCCGTGCAGTTTTCATACCGAGTCACCGTCCACTGGGCTCAGCGAGAAAACGCGATTTCGGCGCTTCTGAGGGCCGAAAACGCGATATCGGCCGATTTTCGATCTGTCAGCAGATTCGGTTTCTGGGCAGTTTACATGTCGAACTGCACGGTAGAAACGATAAAACAGCTCCTCCGTGCAGTTTTCATACCGAGTCACCGTCCACTGGGCTCAGCGAGAAAACGCGATTTCGGCGCTTCTGAGGGCCGAAAACGCGATATCGGCCGATTTGCGATCTGTCAGCAGATTCGGTTTCTGGGCAGTTTACATGTCGAACTGCACGGTAGAAACGATAAAACAGCTCCTCCGTGCAGTTTTCATACCGAGTCACCGTCCACTGGGCTCAGCGAGAAAACGCGATTTCGGCGCTTCTGAGGGCCGAAAACGCGATATCGGCCGATTTGCGATCTGTCAGCAGATTCGGTTTCTGGGCAGTTTACATGTCGAACTGCACGGTAGAAACGATAAAACAGCTCCTCCGTGCAGTTTTCATACCGAGTCACCGTCCACTGGGCTCAGCGAGAAAACGCGATTTCGGCGCTTCTGAGGGCCGAAAACGCGATATCGGCCGATTTGCGATCTGTCAGCAGATTCGGTTTCTGGGCAGTTTACATGTCGAACTGCACGGTAGAAACGATAAAACAGCTCCTCCGTGCAGTTTTCATACCGAGTCACCGTCCACTGGGCTCAGCGAGAAAACGCGATTTCGGCGCTTCTGAGGGCCGAAAACGCGATATCGGCCGATTTTCGATCTGTCAGCAGATTCGGTTTCTGGGCAGTTTACATGTCGAACTGCACGGTAGAAACGATAAAACAGCTCCTCCGTGCAGTTTTCATACCGAGTCACCGTCCACTGGGCTCAGCGAGAAAACGCGATTTCGGCGCTTCTGAGGGCCGAAAACGCGATATCGGCCGATTTTCGATCTGTCAGCAGATTCGGTTTCTGGGCAGTTTACATGTCGAACTGCACGGTAGAAACGATAAAACAGCTCCTCCGTGCAGTTTTCATACCGAGTCACCGTCCACTGGGCTCAGCGAGAAAACGCGATTTCGGCGCTTCTGAGGGCCGAAAACGCGATATCGGCCGATTTTCGATCTGTCAGCAGATTCGGTTTCTGGGCAGTTTACATGTCGAACTGCACGGTAGAAACGATAAAACAGCTCCTCCGTGCAGTTTTCATACCGAGTCACCGTCCACTGGGCTCAGCGAGAAAACGCGATTTCGGCGCTTCTGAGGGCCGAAAACGCGATATCGGCCGATTTTCGATCTGTCAGCAGATTCGGTTTCTGGGCAGTTTACATGTCGAACTGCACGGTAGAAACGATAAAACAGCTCCTCCGTGCAGTTTTCATACCGAGTCACCGTCCACTGGGCTCAGCGAGAAAACGCGATTTCGGCGCTTCTGAGGGCCGAAAACGCGATATCGGCCGATTTGCGATCTGTCAGCAGATTCGGTTTCTGGGCAGTTTACATGTCGAACTGCACGGTAGAAACGATAAAACAGCTCCTCCGTGCAGTTTTCATACCGAGTCACCGTCCACTGGGCTCAGCGAGAAAACGCGATTTCGGCGCTTCTGAGGGCCGAAAACGCGATATCGGCCGATTTTCGATCTGTCAGCAGATTCGGTTTCTGGGCAGTTTACATGTCGAACTGCACGGTAGAAACGATAAAACAGCTCCTCCGTGCAGTTTTCATACCGAGTCACCGTCCACTGGGCTCAGCGAGAAAACGCGATTTCGGCGCTTCTGAGGGCCGAAAACGCGATATCGGCCGATTTGCGATCTGTCAGCAGATTCGGTTTCTGGGCAGTTTACATGTCGAACTGCACGGTAGAAACGATAAAACAGCTCCTCCGTGCAGTTTTCATACCGAGTCACCGTCCACTGGGCTCAGCGAGAAAACGCGATTTCGGCGCTTCTGAGGGCCGAAAACGCGATATCGGCCGATTTGCGATCTGTCAGCAGATTCGGTTTCTGGGCAGTTTACATGTCGAACTGCACGGTAGAAACGATAAAACAGCTCCTCCGTGCAGTTTTCATACCGAGTCACCGTCCACTGGGCTCAGCGAGAAAACGCGATTTCGGCGCTTCTGAGGGCCGAAAACGCGATATCGGCCGATTTGCGATCTGTCAGCAGATTCGGTTTCTGGGCAGTTTACATGTCGAACTGCACGGTAGAAACGATAAAACAGCTCCTCCGTGCAGTTTTCATACCGAGTCACCGTCCACTGGGCTCAGCGAGAAAACGCGATTTCGGCGCTTCTGAGGGCCGAAAACGCGATATCGGCCGATTTGCGATCTGTCAGCAGATTCGGTTTCTGGGCAGTTTACATGTCGAACTGCACGGTAGAAACGATAAAACAGCTCCTCCGTGCAGTTTTCATACCGAGTCACCGTCCACTGGGCTCAGCGAGAAAACGCGATTTCGGCGCTTCTGAGGGCCGAAAACGCGATATCGGCCGATTTGCGATCTGTCAGCAGATTCGGTTTCTGGGCAGTTTACATGTCGAACTGCACGGTAGAAACGATAAAACAGCTCCTCCGTGCAGTTTTCATACCGAGTCACCGTCCACTGGGCTCAGCGAGAAAACGCGATTTCGGCGCTTCTGAGGGCCGAAAACGCGATATCGGCCGATTTGCGATCTGTCAGCAGATTCGGTTTCTGGGCAGTTTACATGTCGAACTGCACGGTAGAAACGATAAAACAGCTCCTCCGTGCAGTTTTCATACCGAGTCACCGTCCACTGGGCTCAGCGAGAAAACGCGATTTCGGCGCTTCTGAGGGCCGAAAACGCGATATCGGCCGATTTGCGATCTGTCAGCAGATTCGGTTTCTGGGCAGTTTACATGTCGAACTGCACGGTAGAAACGATAAAACAGCTCCTCCGTGCAGTTTTCATACCGAGTCACCGTCCACTGGGCTCAGCGAGAAAACGCGATTTCGGCGCTTCTGAGGGCCGAAAACGCGATATCGGCCGATTTGCGATCTGTCAGCAGATTCGGTTTCTGGGCAGTTTACATGTCGAACTGCACGGTAGAAACGATAAAACAGCTCCTCCGTGCAGTTTTCATACCGAGTCACCGTCCACTGGGCTCAGCGAGAAAACGCGATTTCGGCGCTTCTGAGGGCCGAAAACGCGATATCGGCCGATTTGCGATCTGTCAGCAGATTCGGTTTCTGGGCAGTTTACATGTCGAACTGCACGGTAGAAACGATAAAACAGCTCCTCCGTGCAGTTTTCATACCGAGTCACCGTCCACTGGGCTCAGCGAGAAAACGCGATTTCGGCGCTTCTGAGGGCCGAAAACGCGATATCGGCCGATTTTCGATCTGTCAGCAGATTCGGTTTCTGGGCAGTTTACATGTCGAACTGCACGGTAGAAACGATAAAACAGCTCCTCCGTGCAGTTTTCATACCGAGTCACCGTCCACTGGGCTCAGCGAGAAAACGCGATTTCGGCGCTTCTGAGGGCCGAAAACGCGATATCGGCCGATTTGCGATCTGTCAGCAGATTCGGTTTCTGGGCAGTTTACATGTCGAACTGCACGGTAGAAACGATAAAACAGCTCCTCCGTGCAGTTTTCATACCGAGTCACCGTCCACTGGGCTCAGCGAGAAAACGCGATTTCGGCGCTTCTGAGGGCCGAAAACGCGATATCGGCCGATTTGCGATCTGTCAGCAGATTCGGTTTCTGGGCAGTTTACATGTCGAACTGCACGGTAGAAACGATAAAACAGCTCCTCCGTGCAGTTTTCATACCGAGTCACCGTCCACTGGGCTCAGCGAGAAAACGCGATTTCGGCGCTTCTGAGGGCCGAAAACGCGATATCGGCCGATTTTCGATCTGTCAGCAGATTCGGTTTCTGGGCAGTTTACATGTCGAACTGCACGGTAGAAACGATAAAACAGCTCCTCCGTGCAGTTTTCATACCGAGTCACCGTCCACTGGGCTCAGCGAGAAAACGCGATTTCGGCGCTTCTGAGGGCCGAAAACGCGATATCGGCCGATTTGCGATCTGTCAGCAGATTCGGTTTCTGGGCAGTTTACATGTCGAACTGCACGGTAGAAACGATAAAACAGCTCCTCCGTGCAGTTTTCATACCGAGTCACCGTCCACTGGGCTCAGCGAGAAAACGCGATTTCGGCGCTTCTGAGGGCCGAAAACGCGATATCGGCCGATTTGCGATCTGTCAGCAGATTCGGTTTCTGGGCAGTTTACATGTCGAACTGCACGGTAGAAACGATAAAACAGCTCCTCCGTGCAGTTTTCATACCGAGTCACCGTCCACTGGGCTCAGCGAGAAAACGCGATTTCGGCGCTTCTGAGGGCCGAAAACGCGATATCGGCCGATTTGCGATCTGTCAGCAGATTCGGTTTCTGGGCAGTTTACATGTCGAACTGCACGGTAGAAACGATAAAACAGCTCCTCCGTGCAGTTTTCATACCGAGTCACCGTCCACTGGGCTCAGCGAGAAAACGCGATTTCGGCGCTTCTGAGGGCCGAAAACGCGATATCGGCCGATTTGCGATCTGTCAGCAGATTCGGTTTCTGGGCAGTTTACATGTCGAACTGCACGGTAGAAACGATAAAACAGCTCCTCCGTGCAGTTTTCATACCGAGTCACCGTCCACTGGGCTCAGCGAGAAAACGCGATTTCGGCGCTTCTGAGGGCCGAAAACGCGATATCGGCCGATTTTCGATCTGTCAGCAGATTCGGTTTCTGGGCAGTTTACATGTCGAACTGCACGGTAGAAACGATAAAACAGCTCCTCCGTGCAGTTTTCATACCGAGTCACCGTCCACTGGGCTCAGCGAGAAAACGCGATTTCGGCGCTTCTGAGGGCCGAAAACGCGATATCGGCCGATTTGCGATCTGTCAGCAGATTCGGTTTCTGGGCAGTTTACATGTCGAACTGCACGGTAGAAACGATAAAACAGCTCCTCCGTGCAGTTTTCATACCGAGTCACCGTCCACTGGGCTCAGCGAGAAAACGCGATTTCGGCGCTTCTGAGGGCCGAAAACGCGATATCGGCCGATTTTCGATCTGTCAGCAGATTCGGTTTCTGGGCAGTTTACATGTCGAACTGCACGGTAGAAACGATAAAACAGCTCCTCCGTGCAGTTTTCATACCGAGTCACCGTCCACTGGGCTCAGCGAGAAAACGCGATTTCGGCGCTTCTGAGGGCCGAAAACGCGATATCGGCCGATTTGCGATCTGTCAGCAGATTCGGTTTCTGGGCAGTTTACATGTCGAACTGCACGGTAGAAACGATAAAACAGCTCCTCCGTGCAGTTTTCATACCGAGTCACCGTCCACTGGGCTCAGCGAGAAAACGCGATTTCGGCGCTTCTGAGGGCCGAAAACGCGATATCGGCCGATTTTCGATCTGTCAGCAGATTCGTTTCTGGGCAGTTTACATGTCGAACTGCACGGTAGAAACGATAAAACAGCTCCTCCGTGCAGTTTTCATACCGAGTCACCGTCCACTGGGCTCAGCGAGAAAACGCGATTTCGGCGCTTCTGAGGGCCGAAAACGCGATATCGGCCGATTTGCGATCTGTCAGCAGATTCGGTTTCTGGGCAGTTTACATGTCGAACTGCACGGTAGAAACGATAAAACAACAGCTCCTCCGTGCAGTTTTCATACCGAGTCACCGTCCACTGGGCTCAGCGAGAAAACGCGATTTCGGCGCTTCTGAGGGCCGAAAACGCGATATCGGCCGATTTTCGATCTGTCAGCAGATTCGGTTTCTGGGCAGTTTACATGTCGAACTGCACGGTAGAAACGATAAAACAGCTCCTCCGTGCAGTTTTCATACCGAGTCACCGTCCACTGGGCTCAGCGAGAAAACGCGATTTCGGCGCTTCTGAGGGCCGAAAACGCGATATCGGCCGATTTGCGATCTGTCAGCAGATTCGGTTTCTGGGCAGTTTACATGTCGAACTGCACGGTAGAAACGATAAAACAGCTCCTCCGTGCAGTTTTCATACCGAGTCACCGTCCACTGGGCTCAGCGAGAAAACGCGATTTCGGCGCTTCTGAGGGCCGAAAACGCGATATCGGCCGATTTGCGATCTGTCAGCAGATTCGGTTTCTGGGCAGTTTACATGTCGAACTGCACGGTAGAAACGATAAAACAGCTCCTCCGTGCAGTTTTCATACCGAGTCACCGTCCACTGGGCTCAGCGAGAAAACGCGATTTCGGCGCTTCTGAGGGCCGAAAACGCGATATCGGCCGATTTTCGATCTGTCAGCAGATTCGGTTTCTGGGCAGTTTACATGTCGAACTGCACGGTAGAAACGATAAAACAGCTCCTCCGTGCAGTTTTCATACCGAGTCACCGTCCACTGGGCTCAGCGAGAAAACGCGATTTCGGCGCTTCTGAGGGCCGAAAACGCGATATCGGCCGATTTGCGATCTGTCAGCAGATTCGGTTTCTGGGCAGTTTACATGTCGAACTGCACGGTAGAAACGATAAAACAGCTCCTCCGTGCAGTTTTCATACCGAGTCACCGTCCACTGGGCTCAGCGAGAAAACGCGATTTCGGCGCTTCTGAGGGCCGAAAACGCGATATCGGCCGATTTTCGATCTGTCAGCAGATTCGGTCTCTGGGCAGTTTACATGTCGAACTGCACGGTAGAAACGATAAAACAGCTCCTCCGTGCAGTTTTCATACCGAGTCACCGTCCACTGGGCTCAGCGAGAAAACGCGATTTCGGCGCTTCTGAGGGCCGAAAACGCGATATCGGCCGATTTGCGATCTGTCAGCAGATTCGGTTTCTGGGCAGTTTACATGTCGAACTGCACGGTAGAAACGATAAAACAGCTCCTCCGTGCAGTTTTCATACCGAGTCACCGTCCACTGGGCTCAGCGAGAAAACGCGATTTCGGCGCTTCTGAGGGCCGAAAACGCGATATCGGCCGATTTGCGATCTGTCAGCAGATTCGGTTTCTGGGCAGTTTACATGTCGAACTGCACGGTAGAAACGATAAAACAGCTCCTCCGTGCAGTTTTCATACCGAGTCACCGTCCACTGGGCTCAGCGAGAAAACGCGATTTCGGCGCTTCTGAGGGCCGAAAACGCGATATCGGCCGATTTGCGATCTGTCAGCAGATTCGGTTTCTGGGCAGTTTACATGTCGAACTGCACGGTAGAAACGATAAAACAGCTCCTCCGTGCAGTTTTCATACCGAGTCACCGTCCACTGGGCTCAGCGAGAAAACGCGATTTCGGCGCTTCTGAGGGCCGAAAACGCGATATCGGCCGATTTGCGATCTGTCAGCAGATTCGGTTTCTGGGCAGTTTACATGTCGAACTGCACGGTAGAAACGATAAAACAGCTCCTCCGTGCAGTTTTCATACCGAGTCACCGTCCACTGGGCTCAGCGAGAAAACGCGATTTCGGCGCTTCTGAGGGCCGAAAACGCGATATCGGCCGATTTTCGATCTGTCAGCAGATTCGGTTTCTGGGCAGTTTACATGTCGAACTGCACGGTAGAAACGATAAAACAGCTCCTCCGTGCAGTTTTCATACCGAGTCACCGTCCACTGGGCTCAGCGAGAAAACGCGATTTCGGCGCTTCTGAGGGCCGAAAACGCGATATCGGCCGATTTGCGATCTGTCAGCAGATTCGGTTTCTGGGCAGTTTACATGTCGAACTGCACGGTAGAAACGATAAAACAGCTCCTCCGTGCAGTTTTCATACCGAGTCACCGTCCACTGGGCTCAGCGAGAAAACGCGATTTCGGCGCTTCTGAGGGCCGAAAACGCGATATCGGCCGATTTTCGATCTGTCAGCAGATTCGGTTTCTGGGCAGTTTACATGTCGAACTGCACGGTAGAAACGATAAAACAGCTCCTCCGTGCAGTTTTCATACCGAGTCACCGTCCACTGGGCTCAGCGAGAAAACGCGATTTCGGCGCTTCTGAGGGCCGAAAACGCGATATCGGCCGATTTGCGATCTGTCAGCAGATTCGGTTTCTGGGCAGTTTACATGTCGAACTGCACGGTAGAAACGATAAAACAGCTCCTCCGTGCAGTTTTCATACCGAGTCACCGTCCACTGGGCTCAGCGAGAAAACGCGATTTCGGCGCTTCTGAGGGCCGAAAACGCGATATCGGCCGATTTTCGATCTGTCAGCAGATTCGGTTTCTGGGCAGTTTACATGTCGAACTGCACGGTAGAAACGATAAAACAGCTCCTCCGTGCAGTTTTCATACCGAGTCACCGTCCACTGGGCTCAGCGAGAAAACGCGATTTCGGCGCTTCTGAGGGCCGAAAACGCGATATCGGCCGATTTGCGATCTGTCAGCAGATTCGGTTTCTGGGCAGTTTACATGTCGAACTGCACGGTAGAAACGATAAAACAGCTCCTCCGTGCAGTTTTCATACCGAGTCACCGTCCACTGGGCTCAGCGAGAAAACGCGATTTCGGCGCTTCTGAGGGCCGAAAACGCGATATCGGCCGATTTTCGATCTGTCAGCAGATTCGGTTTCTGGGCAGTTTACATGTCGAACTGCACGGTAGAAACGATAAAACAGCTCCTCCGTGCAGTTTTCATACCGAGTCACCGTCCACTGGGCTCAGCGAGAAAACGCGAATTCGGCGCTTCTGAGGGCCGAAAACGCGATATCGGCCGATTTGCGATCTGTCAGCAGATTCGGTTTCTGGGCAGTTTACATGTCGAACTGCACGGTAGAAACGATAAAACAGCTCCTCCGTGCAGTTTTCATACCGAGTCACCGTCCACTGGGCTCAGCGAGAAAACGCGATTTCGGCGCTTCTGAGGGCCGAAAACGCGATATCGGCCGATTTTCGATCTGTCAGCAGATTCGGTTTCTGGGCAGTTTACATGTCGAACTGCACGGTAGAAACGATAAAACAGCTCCTCCGTGCAGTTTTCATACCGAGTCACCGTCCACTGGGCTCAGCGAGAAAACGCGATTTCGGCGCTTCTGAGGGCCGAAAACGCGATATCGGCCGATTTGCGATCTGTCAGCAGATTCGGTTTCTGGGCAGTTTACATGTCGAACTGCACGGTAGAAACGATAAAACAGCTCCTCCGTGCAGTTTTCATACCGAGTCACCGTCCACTGGGCTCAGCGAGAAAACGCGATTTCGGCGCTTCTGAGGGCCGAAAACGCGATATCGGCCGATTTTCGATCTGTCAGCAGATTCGGTTTCTGGGCAGTTTACATGTCGAACTGCACGGTAGAAACGATAAAACAGCTCCTCCGTGCAGTTTTCATACCGAGTCACCGTCCACTGGGCTCAGCGAGAAAACGCGATTTCGGCGCTTCTGAGGGCCGAAAACGCGATATCGGCCGATTTGCGATCTGTCAGCAGATTCGGTTTCTGGGCAGTTTACATGTCGAACTGCACGGTAGAAACGATAAAACAGCTCCTCCGTGCAGTTTTCATACCGAGTCACCGTCCACTGGGCTCAGCGAGAAAACGCGATTTCGGCGCTTCTGAGGGCCGAAAACGCGATATCGGCCGATTTTCGATCTGTCAGCAGATTCGGTTTCTGGGCAGTTTACATGTCGAACTGCACGGTAGAAACGATAAAACAGCTCCTCCGTGCAGTTTTCATACCGAGTCACCGTCCACTGGGCTCAGCGAGAAAACGCGATTTCGGCGCTTCTGAGGGCCGAAAACGCGATATCGGCCGATTTTCGATCTGTCAGCAGATTCGGTTTCTGGGCAGTTTACATGTCGAACTGCACGGTAGAAACGATAAAACAGCTCCTCCGTGCAGTTTTCATACCGAGTCACCGTCCACTGGGCTCAGCGAGAAAACGCGATTTCGGCGCTTCTGAGGGCCGAAAACGCGATATCGGCCGATTTGCGATCTGTCAGCAGATTCGGTTTCTGGGCAGTTTACATGTCGAACTGCACGGTAGAAACGATAAAACAGCTCCTCCGTGCAGTTTTCATACCGAGTCACCGTCCACTGGGCTCAGCGAGAAAACGCGATTTCGGCGCTTCTGAGGGCCGAAAACGCGATATCGGCCGATTTGCGATCTGTCAGCAGATTCGGTTTCTGGGCAGTTTACATGTCGAACTGCACGGTAGAAACGATAAAACAGCTCCTCCGTGCAGTTTTCATACCGAGTCACCGTCCACTGGGCTCAGCGAGAAAACGCGATTTCGGCGCTTCTGAGGGCCGAAAACGCGATATCGGCCGATTTGCGATCTGTCAGCAGATTCGGTTTCTGGGCAGTTTACATGTCGAACTGCACGGTAGAAACGATAAAACAGCTCCTCCGTGCAGTTTTCATACCGAGTCACCGTCCACTGGGCTCAGCGAGAAAACGCGATTTCGGCGCTTCTGAGGGCCGAAAACGCGATATCGGCCGATTTGCGATCTGTCAGCAGATTCGGTTTCTGGGCAGTTTACATGTCGAACTGCACGGTAGAAACGATAAAACAGCTCCTCCGTGCAGTTTTCATACCGAGTCACCGTCCACTGGGCTCAGCGAGAAAACGCGATTTCGGCGCTTCTGAGGGCCGAAAACGCGATATCGGCCGATTTTCGATCTGTCAGCAGATTCGGTTTCTGGGCAGTTTACATGTCGAACTGCACGGTAGAAACGATAAAACAGCTCCTCCGTGCAGTTTTCATACCGAGTCACCGTCCACTGGGCTCAGCGAGAAAACGCGATTTCGGCGCTTCTGAGGGCCGAAAACGCGATATCGGCCGATTTGCGATCTGTCAGCAGATTCGGTTTCTGGGCAGTTTACATGTCGAACTGCACGGTAGAAACGATAAAACAGCTCCTCCGTGCAGTTTTCATACCGAGTCACCGTCCACTGGGCTCAGCGAGAAAACGCGATTTCGGCGCTTCTGAGGGCCGAAAACGCGATATCGGCCGATTTGCGATCTGTCAGCAGATTCGGTTTCTGGGCAGTTTACATGTCGAACTGCACGGTAGAAACGATAAAACAGCTCCTCCGTGCAGTTTTCATACCGAGTCACCGTCCACTGGGCTCAGCGAGAAAACGCGATTTCGGCGCTTCTGAGGGCCGAAAACGCGATATCGGCCGATTTTCGATCTGTCAGCAGATTCGGTTTCTGGGCAGTTTACATGTCGAACTGCACGGTAGAAACGATAAAACAGCTCCTCCGTGCAGTTTTCATACCGAGTCACCGTCCACTGGGCTCAGCGAGAAAACGCGATTTCGGCGCTTCTGAGGGCCGAAAACGCGATATCGGCCGATTTGCGATCTGTCAGCAGATTCGGTTTCTGGGCAGTTTACATGTCGAACTGCACGGTAGAAACGATAAAACAGCTCCTCCGTGCAGTTTTCATACCGAGTCACCGTCCACTGGGCTCAGCGAGAAAACGCGATTTCGGCGCTTCTGAGGGCCGAAAACGCGATATCGGCCGATTTTCGATCTGTCAGCAGATTCGGTTTCTGGGCAGTTTACATGTCGAACTGCACGGTAGAAACGATAAAACAGCTCCTCCGTGCAGTTTTCATACCGAGTCACCGTCCACTGGGCTCAGCGAGAAAACGCGATTTCGGCGCTTCTGAGGGCCGAAAACGCGATATCGGCCGATTTGCGATCTGTCAGCAGATTCGGTTTCTGGGCAGTTTACATGTCGAACTGCACGGTAGAAACGATAAAACAGCTCCTCCGTGCAGTTTTCATACCGAGTCACCGTCCACTGGGCTCAGCGAGAAAACGCGATTTCGGCGCTTCTGAGGGCCGAAAACGCGATATCGGCCGATTTGCGATCTGTCAGCAGATTCGGTTTCTGGGCAGTTTACATGTCGAACTGCACGGTAGAAACGATAAAACAGCTCCTCCGTGCAGTTTTCATACCGAGTCACCGTCCACTGGGCTCAGCGAGAAAACGCGATTTCGGCGCTTCTGAGGGCCGAAAACGCGATATCGGCCGATTTGCGATCTGTCAGCAGATTCGGTTTCTGGGCAGTTTACATGTCGAACTGCACGGTAGAAACGATAAAACAGCTCCTCCGTGCAGTTTTCATACCGAGTCACCGTCCACTGGGCTCAGCGAGAAAACGCGATTTCGGCGCTTCTGAGGGCCGAAAACGCGATATCGGCCGATTTGCGATCTGTCAGCAGATTCGGTTTCTGGGCAGTTTACATGTCGAACTGCACGGTAGAAACGATAAAACAGCTCCTCCGTGCAGTTTTCATACCGAGTCACCGTCCACTGGGCTCAGCGAGAAAACGCGATTTCGGCGCTTCTGAGGGCCGAAAACGCGATATCGGCCGATTTGCGATCTGTCAGCAGATTCGGTTTCTGGGCAGTTTACATGTCGAACTGCACGGTAGAAACGATAAAACAGCTCCTCCGTGCAGTTTTCATACCGAGTCACCGTCCACTGGGCTCAGCGAGAAAACGCGATTTCGGCGCTTCTGAGGGCCGAAAACGCGATATCGGCCGATTTGCGATCTGTCAGCAGATTCGGTTTCTGGGCAGTTTACATGTCGAACTGCACGGTAGAAACGATAAAACAGCTCCTCCGTGCAGTTTTCATACCGAGTCACCGTCCACTGGGCTCAGCGAGAAAACGCGATTTCGGCGCTTCTGAGGGCCGAAAACGCGATATCGGCCGATTTGCGATCTGTCAGCAGATTCGGTTTCTGGGCAGTTTACATGTCGAACTGCACGGTAGAAACGATAAAACAGCTCCTCCGTGCAGTTTTCATACCGAGTCACCGTCCACTGGGCTCAGCGAGAAAACGCGATTTCGGCGCTTCTGAGGGCCGAAAACGCGATATCGGCCGATTTTCGATCTGTCAGCAGATTCGGTTTCTGGGCAGTTTACATGTCGAACTGCACGGTAGAAACGATAAAACAGCTCCTCCGTGCAGTTTTCATACCGAGTCACCGTCCACTGGGCTCAGCGAGAAAACGCGATTTCGGCGCTTCTGAGGGCCGAAAACGCGATATCGGCCGATTTGCGATCTGTCAGCAGATTCGGTTTCTGGGCAGTTTACATGTCGAACTGCACGGTAGAAACGATAAAACAGCTCCTCCGTGCAGTTTTCATACCGAGTCACCGTCCACTGGGCTCAGCGAGAAAACGCGATTTCGGCGCTTCTGAGGGCCGAAAACGCGATATCGGCCGATTTTCGATCTGTCAGCAGATTCGGTTTCTGGGCAGTTTACATGTCGAACTGCACGGTAGAAACGATAAAACAGCTCCTCCGTGCAGTTTTCATACCGAGTCACCGTCCACTGGGCTCAGCGAGAAAACGCGATTTCGGCGCTTCTGAGGGCCGAAAACGCGATATCGGCCGATTTGCGATCTGTCAGCAGATTCGGTTTCTGGGCAGTTTACATGTCGAACTGCACGGTAGAAACGATAAAACAGCTCCTCCGTGCAGTTTTCATACCGAGTCACCGTCCACTGGGCTCAGCGAGAAAACGCGATTTCGGCGCTTCTGAGGGCCGAAAACGCGATATCGGCCGATTTTCGATCTGTCAGCAGATTCGGTTTCTGGGCAGTTTACATGTCGAACTGCACGGTAGAAACGATAAAACAGCTCCTCCGTGCAGTTTTCATACCGAGTCACCGTCCACTGGGCTCAGCGAGAAAACGCGATTTCGGCGCTTCTGAGGGCCGAAAACGCGATATCGGCCGATTTGCGATCTGTCAGCAGATTCGGTTTCTGGGCAGTTTACATGTCGAACTGCACGGTAGAAACGATAAAACAGCTCCTCCGTGCAGTTTTCATACCGAGTCACCGTCCACTGGGCTCAGCGAGAAAACGCGATTTCGGCGCTTCTGAGGGCCGAAAACGCGATATCGGCCGATTTTCGATCTGTCAGCAGATTCGGTTTCTGGGCAGTTTACATGTCGAACTGCACGGTAGAAACGATAAAACAGCTCCTCCGTGCAGTTTTCATACCGAGTCACCGTCCACTGGGCTCAGCGAGAAAACGCGATTTCGGCGCTTCTGAGGGCCGAAAACGCGATATCGGCCGATTTGCGATCTGTCAGCAGATTCGGTTTCTGGGCAGTTTACATGTCGAACTGCACGGTAGAAACGATAAAACAGCTCCTCCGTGCAGTTTTCATACCGAGTCACCGTCCACTGGGCTCAGCGAGAAAACGCGATTTCGGCGCTTCTGAGGGCCGAAAACGCGATATCGGCCGATTTTCGATCTGTCAGCAGATTCGGTTTCTGGGCAGTTTACATGTCGAACTGCACGGTAGAAACGATAAAACAGCTCCTCCGTGCAGTTTTCATACCGAGTCACCGTCCACTGGGCTCAGCGAGAAAACGCGATTTCGGCGCTTCTGAGGGCCGAAAACGCGATATCGGCCGATTTGCGATCTGTCAGCAGATTCGGTTTCTGGGCAGTTTACATGTCGAACTGCACGGTAGAAACGATAAAACAGCTCCTCCGTGCAGTTTTCATACCGAGTCACCGTCCACTGGGCTCAGCGAGAAAACGCGATTTCGGCGCTTCTGAGGGCCGAAAACGCGATATCGGCCGATTTGCGATCTGTCAGCAGATTCGGTTTCTGGGCAGTTTACATGTCGAACTGCACGGTAGAAACGATAAAACAGCTCCTCCGTGCAGTTTTCATACCGAGTCACCGTCCACTGGGCTCAGCGAGAAAACGCGATTTCGGCGCTTCTGAGGGCCGAAAACGCGATATCGGCCGATTTTCGATCTGTCAGCAGATTCGGTTTCTGGGCAGTTTACATGTCGAACTGCACGGTAGAAACGATAAAACAGCTCCTCCGTGCAGTTTTCATACCGAGTCACCGTCCACTGGGCTCAGCGAGAAAACGCGATTTCGGCGCTTCTGAGGGCCGAAAACGCGATATCGGCCGATTTGCGATCTGTCAGCAGATTCGGTTTCTGGGCAGTTTACATGTCGAACTGCACGGTAGAAACGATAAAACAGCTCCTCCGTGCAGTTTTCATACCGAGTCACCGTCCACTGGGCTCAGCGAGAAAACGCGATTTCGGCGCTTCTGAGGGCCGAAAACGCGATATCGGCCGATTTGCGATCTGTCAGCAGATTCGGTTTCTGGGCAGTTTACATGTCGAACTGCACGGTAGAAACGATAAAACAGCTCCTCCGTGCAGTTTTCATACCGAGTCACCGTCCACTGGGCTCAGCGAGAAAACGCGATTTCGGCGCTTCTGAGGGCCGAAAACGCGATATCGGCCGATTTTCGATCTGTCAGCAGATTCGGTTTCTGGGCAGTTTACATGTCGAACTGCACGGTAGAAACGATAAAACAGCTCCTCCGTGCAGTTTTCATACCGAGTCACCGTCCACTGGGCTCAGCGAGAAAACGCGATTTCGGCGCTTCTGAGGGCCGAAAACGCGATATCGGCCGATTTGCGATCTGTCAGCAGATTCGGTTTCTGGGCAGTTTACATGTCGAACTGCACGGTAGAAACGATAAAACAGCTCCTCCGTGCAGTTTTCATACCGAGTCACCGTCCACTGGGCTCAGCGAGAAAACGCGATTTCGGCGCTTCTGAGGGCCGAAAACGCGATATCGGCCGATTTGCGATCTGTCAGCAGATTCGGTTTCTGGGCAGTTTACATGTCGAACTGCACGGTAGAAACGATAAAACAGCTCCTCCGTGCAGTTTTCATACCGAGTCACCGTCCACTGGGCTCAGCGAGAAAACGCGATTTCGGCGCTTCTGAGGGCCGAAAACGCGATATCGGCCGATTTTCGATCTGTCAGCAGATTCGGTTTCTGGGCAGTTTACATGTCGAACTGCACGGTAGAAACGATAAAACAGCTCCTCCGTGCAGTTTTCATACCGAGTCACCGTCCACTGGGCTCAGCGAGAAAACGCGATTTCGGCGCTTCTGAGGGCCGAAAACGCGATATCGGCCGATTTTCGATCTGTCAGCAGATTCGGTTTCTGGGCAGTTTACATGTCGAACTGCACGGTAGAAACGATAAAACAGCTCCTCCGTGCAGTTTTCATACCGAGTCACCGTCCACTGGGCTCAGCGAGAAAACGCGATTTCGGCGCTTCTGAGGGCCGAAAACGCGATATCGGCCGATTTGCGATCTGTCAGCAGATTCGGTTTCTGGGCAGTTTACATGTCGAACTGCACGGTAGAAACGATAAAACAGCTCCTCCGTGCAGTTTTCATACCGAGTCACCGTCCACTGGGCTCAGCGAGAAAACGCGATTTCGGCGCTTCTGAGGGCCGAAAACGCGATATCGGCCGATTTTCGATCTGTCAGCAGATTCGGTTTCTGGGCAGTTTACATGTCGAACTGCACGGTAGAAACGATAAAACAGCTCCTCCGTGCAGTTTTCATACCGAGTCACCGTCCACTGGGCTCAGCGAGAAAACGCGATTTCGGCGCTTCTGAGGGCCGAAAACGCGATATCGGCCGATTTTCGATCTGTCAGCAGATTCGGTTTCTGGGCAGTTTACATGTCGAACTGCACGGTAGAAACGATAAAACAGCTCCTCCGTGCAGTTTTCATACCGAGTCACCGTCCACTGGGCTCAGCGAGAAAACGCGATTTCGGCGCTTCTGAGGGCCGAAAACGCGATATCGGCCGATTTGCGATCTGTCAGCAGATTCGGTTTCTGGGCAGTTTACATGTCGAACTGCACGGTAGAAACGATAAAACAGCTCCTCCGTGCAGTTTTCATACCGAGTCACCGTCCACTGGGCTCAGCGAGAAAACGCGATTTCGGCGCTTCTGAGGGCCGAAAACGCGATATCGGCCGATTTTCGATCTGTCAGCAGATTCGGTTTCTGGGCAGTTTACATGTCGAACTGCACGGTAGAAACGATAAAACAGCTCCTCCGTGCAGTTTTCATACCGAGTCACCGTCCACTGGGCTCAGCGAGAAAACGCGATTTCGGCGCTTCTGAGGGCCGAAAACGCGATATCGGCCGATTTGCGATCTGTCAGCAGATTCGGTTTCTGGGCAGTTTACATGTCGAACTGCACGGTAGAAACGATAAAACAGCTCCTCCGTGCAGTTTTCATACCGAGTCACCGTCCACTGGGCTCAGCGAGAAAACGCGATTTCGGCGCTTCTGAGGGCCGAAAACGCGATATCGGCCGATTTGCGATCTGTCAGCAGATTCGGTTTCTGGGCAGTTTACATGTCGAACTGCACGGTAGAAACGATAAAACAGCTCCTCCGTGCAGTTTTCATACCGAGTCACCGTCCACTGGGCTCAGCGAGAAAACGCGATTTCGGCGCTTCTGAGGGCCGAAAACGCGATATCGGCCGATTTGCGATCTGTCAGCAGATTCGGTTTCTGGGCAGTTTACATGTCGAACTGCACGGTAGAAACGATAAAACAGCTCCTCCGTGCAGTTTTCATACCGAGTCACCGTCCACTGGGCTCAGCGAGAAAACGCGATTTCGGCGCTTCTGAGGGCCGAAAACGCGATATCGGCCGATTTGCGATCTGTCAGCAGATTCGGTTTCTGGGCAGTTTACATGTCGAACTGCACGGTAGAAACGATAAAACAGCTCCTCCGTGCAGTTTTCATACCGAGTCACCGTCCACTGGGCTCAGCGAGAAAACGCGATTTCGGCGCTTCTGAGGGCCGAAAACGCGATATCGGCCGATTTTCGATCTGTCAGCAGATTCGGTTTCTGGGCAGTTTACATGTCGAACTGCACGGTAGAAACGATAAAACAGCTCCTCCGTGCAGTTTTCATACCGAGTCACCGTCCACTGGGCTCAGCGAGAAAACGCGATTTCGGCGCTTCTGAGGGCCGAAAACGCGATATCGGCCGATTTTCGATCTGTCAGCAGATTCGGTTTCTGGGCAGTTTACATGTCGAACTGCACGGTAGAAACGATAAAACAGCTCCTCCGTGCAGTTTTCATACCGAGTCACCGTCCACTGGGCTCAGCGAGAAAACGCGATTTCGGCGCTTCTGAGGGCCGAAAACGCGATATCGGCCGATTTGCGATCTGTCAGCAGATTCGGTTTCTGGGCAGTTTACATGTCGAACTGCACGGTAGAAACGATAAAACAGCTCCTCCGTGCAGTTTTCATACCGAGTCACCGTCCACTGGGCTCAGCGAGAAAACGCGATTTCGGCGCTTCTGAGGGCCGAAAACGCGATATCGGCCGATTTTCGATCTGTCAGCAGATTCGGTTTCTGGGCAGTTTACATGTCGAACTGCACGGTAGAAACGATAAAACAGCTCCTCCGTGCAGTTTTCATACCGAGTCACCGTCCACTGGGCTCAGCGAGAAAACGCGATTTCGGCGCTTCTGAGGGCCGAAAACGCGATATCGGCCGATTTGCGATCTGTCAGCAGATTCGGTTTCTGGGCAGTTTACATGTCGAACTGCACGGTAGAAACGATAAAACAGCTCCTCCGTGCAGTTTTCATACCGAGTCACCGTCCACTGGGCTCAGCGAGAAAACGCGATTTCGGCGCTTCTGAGGGCCGAAAACGCGATATCGGCCGATTTGCGATCTGTCAGCAGATTCGGTTTCTGGGCAGTTTACATGTCGAACTGCACGGTAGAAACGATAAAACAGCTCCTCCGTGCAGTTTTCATACCGAGTCACCGTCCACTGGGCTCAGCGAGAAAACGCGATTTCGGCGCTTCTGAGGGCCGAAAACGCGATATCGGCCGATTTGCGATCTGTCAGCAGATTCGGTTTCTGGGCAGTTTACATGTCGAACTGCACGGTAGAAACGATAAAACAGCTCCTCCGTGCAGTTTTCATACCGAGTCACCGTCCACTGGGCTCAGCGAGAAAACGCGATTTCGGCGCTTCTGAGGGCCGAAAACGCGATATCGGCCGATTTTCGATCTGTCAGCAGATTCGGTTTCTGGGCAGTTTACATGTCGAACTGCACGGTAGAAACGATAAAACAGCTCCTCCGTGCAGTTTTCATACCGAGTCACCGTCCACTGGGCTCAGCGAGAAAACGCGATTTCGGCGCTTCTGAGGGCCGAAAACGCGATATCGGCCGATTTGCGATCTGTCAGCAGATTCGGTTTCTGGGCAGTTTACATGTCGAACTGCACGGTAGAAACGATAAAACAGCTCCTCCGTGCAGTTTTCATACCGAGTCACCGTCCACTGGGCTCAGCGAGAAAACGCGATTTCGGCGCTTCTGAGGGCCGAAAACGCGATATCGGCCGATTTGCGATCTGTCAGCAGATTCGGTTTCTGGGCAGTTTACATGTCGAACTGCACGGTAGAAACGATAAAACAGCTCCTCCGTGCAGTTTTCATACCGAGTCACCGTCCACTGGGCTCAGCGAGAAAACGCGATTTCGGCGCTTCTGAGGGCCGAAAACGCGATATCGGCCGATTTTCGATCTGTCAGCAGATTCGGTTTCTGGGCAGTTTACATGTCGAACTGCACGGTAGAAACGATAAAACAGCTCCTCCGTGCAGTTTTCATACCGAGTCACCGTCCACTGGGCTCAGCGAGAAAACGCGATTTCGGCGCTTCTGAGGGCCGAAAACGCGATATCGGCCGATTTGCGATCTGTCAGCAGATTCGGTTTCTGGGCAGTTTACATGTCGAACTGCACGGTAGAAACGATAAAACAGCTCCTCCGTGCAGTTTTCATACCGAGTCACCGTCCACTGGGCTCAGCGAGAAAACGCGATTTCGGCGCTTCTGAGGGCCGAAAACGCGATATCGGCCGATTTTCGATCTGTCAGCAGATTCGGTTTCTGGGCAGTTTACATGTCGAACTGCACGGTAGAAACGATAAAACAGCTCCTCCGTGCAGTTTTCATACCGAGTCACCGTCCACTGGGCTCAGCGAGAAAACGCGATTTCGGCGCTTCTGAGGGCCGAAAACGCGATATCGGCCGATTTGCGATCTGTCAGCAGATTCGGTTTCTGGGCAGTTTACATGTCGAACTGCACGGTAGAAACGATAAAACAGCTCCTCCGTGCAGTTTTCATACCGAGTCACCGTCCACTGGGCTCAGCGAGAAAACGCGATTTCGGCGCTTCTGAGGGCCGAAAACGCGATATCGGCCGATTTTCGATCTGTCAGCAGATTCGGTTTCTGGGCAGTTTACATGTCGAACTGCACGGTAGAAACGATAAAACAGCTCCTCCGTGCAGTTCATACCGAGTCACCGTCCACTGGGCTCAGCGAGAAAACGCGATTTCGGCGCTTCTGAGGGCCGAAAACGCGATATCGGCCGATTTGCGATCTGTCAGCAGATTCGGTTTCTGGGCAGTTTACATGTCGAACTGCACGGTAGAAACGATAAAACAGCTCCTCCGTGCAGTTTTCATAC
Organism: Cryptocheilus praepositus; assembly: GCA_033815515.1. NCBI lineage: Eukaryota > Metazoa > Arthropoda > Insecta > Hymenoptera > Pompilidae > Cryptocheilus > Cryptocheilus praepositus. Next base: position 75,784 of record JAWWQZ010000065.1, on the reverse strand, counting down.
CGAGTCACCGTCCACTGGGCTCAGCGAGAAAACGCGATTTCGGCGCTTCTGAGGGCCGAAAACGCGATATCGGCCGATTTTCGATCTGTCAGCAGATTCGGTTTCTGGGCAGTTTACATGTCGAACTGCACGGTAGAAACGATAAAACAGCTCCTCCGTGCAGTTTTCATACCGAGTCACCGTCCACTGGGCTCAGCGAGAAAACGCGATTTCGGCGCTTCTGAGGGCCGAAAACGCGATATCGGCCGATTTGCGATCTGTCAGCAGATTCGGTTTCTGGGCAGTTTACATGTCGAACTGCACGGTAGAAACGATAAAACAGCTCCTCCGTGCAGTTTTCATACCGAGTCACCGTCCACTGGGCTCAGCGAGAAAACGCGATTTCGGCGCTTCTGAGGGCCGAAAACGCGATATCGGCCGATTTGCGATCTGTCAGCAGATTCGGTTTCTGGGCAGTTTACATGTCGAACTGCACGGTAGAAACGATAAAACAGCTCCTCCGTGCAGTTTTCATACCGAGTCACCGTCCACTGGGCTCAGCGAGAAAACGCGATTTCGGCGCTTCTGAGGGCCGAAAACGCGATATCGGCCGATTTTCGATCTGTCAGCAGATTCGGTTTCTGGGCAGTTTACATGTCGAACTGCACGGTAGAAACGATAAAACAGCTCCTCCGTGCAGTTTTCATACCGAGTCACCGTCCACTGGGCTCAGCGAGAAAACGCGATTTCGGCGCTTCTGAGGGCCGAAAACGCGATATCGGCCGATTTGCGATCTGTCAGCAGATTCGGTTTCTGGGCAGTTTACATGTCGAACTGCACGGTAGAAACGATAAAACAGCTCCTCCGTGCAGTTTTCATACCGAGTCACCGTCCACTGGGCTCAGCGAGAAAACGCGATTTCGGCGCTTCTGAGGGCCGAAAACGCGATATCGGCCGATTTGCGATCTGTCAGCAGATTCGGTTTCTGGGCAGTTTACATGTCGAACTGCACGGTAGAAACGATAAAACAGCTCCTCCGTGCAGTTTTCATACCGAGTCACCGTCCACTGGGCTCAGCGAGAAAACGCGATTTCGGCGCTTCTGAGGGCCGAAAACGCGATATCGGCCGATTTTCGATCTGTCAGCAGATTCGGTTTCTGGGCAGTTTACATGTCGAACTGCACGGTAGAAACGATAAAACAGCTCCTCCGTGCAGTTTTCATACCGAGTCACCGTCCACTGGGCTCAGCGAGAAAACGCGATTTCGGCGCTTCTGAGGGCCGAAAACGCGATATCGGCCGATTTGCGATCTGTCAGCAGATTCGGTTTCTGGGCAGTTTACATGTCGAACTGCACGGTAGAAACGATAAAACAGCTCCTCCGTGCAGTTTTCATACCGAGTCACCGTCCACTGGGCTCAGCGAGAAAACGCGATTTCGGCGCTTCTGAGGGCCGAAAACGCGATATCGGCCGATTTGCGATCTGTCAGCAGATTCGGTTTCTGGGCAGTTTACATGTCGAACTGCACGGTAGAAACGATAAAACAGCTCCTCCGTGCAGTTTTCATACCGAGTCACCGTCCACTGGGCTCAGCGAGAAAACGCGATTTCGGCGCTTCTGAGGGCCGAAAACGCGATATCGGCCGATTTGCGATCTGTCAGCAGATTCGGTTTCTGGGCAGTTTACATGTCGAACTGCACGGTAGAAACGATAAAACAGCTCCTCCGTGCAGTTTTCATACCGAGTCACCGTCCACTGGGCTCAGCGAGAAAACGCGATTTCGGCGCTTCTGAGGGCCGAAAACGCGATATCGGCCGATTTTCGATCTGTCAGCAGATTCGGTTTCTGGGCAGTTTACATGTCGAACTGCACGGTAGAAACGATAAAACAGCTCCTCCGTGCAGTTTTCATACCGAGTCACCGTCCACTGGGCTCAGCGAGAAAACGCGATTTCGGCGCTTCTGAGGGCCGAAAACGCGATATCGGCCGATTTTCGATCTGTCAGCAGATTCGGTTTCTGGGCAGTTTACATGTCGAACTGCACGGTAGAAACGATAAAACAGCTCCTCCGTGCAGTTTTCATACCGAGTCACCGTCCACTGGGCTCAGCGAGAAAACGCGATTTCGGCGCTTCTGAGGGCCGAAAACGCGATATCGGCCGATTTGCGATCTGTCAGCAGATTCGGTTTCTGGGCAGTTTACATGTCGAACTGCACGGTAGAAACGATAAAACAGCTCCTCCGTGCAGTTTTCATACCGAGTCACCGTCCACTGGGCTCAGCGAGAAAACGCGATTTCGGCGCTTCTGAGGGCCGAAAACGCGATATCGGCCGATTTGCGATCTGTCAGCAGATTCGGTTTCTGGGCAGTTTACATGTCGAACTGCACGGTAGAAACGATAAAACAGCTCCTCCGATCCGGTTTCTGGGCAGTTTACATGTCGAACTGCACGGTAGAAACGATAAAACAGCTCCTCCGTGCAGTTTTCATACCGAGTCACCGTCCACTGGGCTCAGCGAGAAAACGCGATTTCGGCGCTTCTGAGGGCCGAAAACGCGATATCGGCCGATTTGCGATCTGTCAGCAGATTCGGTTTCTGGGCAGTTTACATGTCGAACTGCACGGTAGAAACGATAAAACAGCTCCTCCGTGCAGTTTTCATACCGAGTCACCGTCCACTGGGCTCAGCGAGAAAACGCGATTTCGGCGCTTCTGAGGGCCGAAAACGCGATATCGGCCGATTTGCGATCTGTCAGCAGATTCGGTTTCTGGGCAGTTTACATGTCGAACTGCACGGTAGAAACGATAAAACAGCTCCTCCGTGCAGTTTTCATACCGAGTCACCGTCCACTGGGCTCAGCGAGAAAACGCGATTTCGGCGCTTCTGAGGGCCGAAAACGCGATATCGGCGATTTGCGATCTGTCAGCAGATTCGGTTTCTGGGCAGTTTACATGTCGAACTGCACGGTAGAAACGATAAAACAGCTCCTCCGTGCAGTTTTCATACCGAGTCACCGTCCACTGGGCTCAGCGAGAAAACGCGATTTCGGCGCTTCTGAGGGCCGAAAACGCGATATCGGCCGATTTGCGATCTGTCAGCAGATTCGGTTTCTGGGCAGTTTACATGTCGAACTGCACGGTAGAAACGATAAAACAGCTCCTCCGTGCAGTTTTCATACCGAGTCACCGTCCACTGGGCTCAGCGAGAAAACGCGATTTCGGCGCTTCTGAGGGCCGAAAACGCGATATCGGCCGATTTGCGATCTGTCAGCAGATTCGGTTTCTGGGCAGTTTACATGTCGAACTGCACGGTAGAAACGATAAAACAGCTCCTCCGTGCAGTTTTCATACCGAGTCACCGTCCACTGGGCTCAGCGAGAAAACGCGATTTCGGCGCTTCTGAGGGCCGAAAACGCGATATCGGCCGATTTGCGATCTGTCAGCAGATTCGGTTTCTGGGCAGTTTACATGTCGAACTGCACGGTAGAAACGATAAAACAGCTCCTCCGTGCAGTTTTCATACCGAGTCACCGTCCACTGGGCTCAGCGAGAAAACGCGATTTCGGCGCTTCTGAGGGCCGAAAACGCGATATCGGCCGATTTTCGATCTGTCAGCAGATTCGGTTTCTGGGCAGTTTACATGTCGAACTGCACGGTAGAAACGATAAAACAGCTCCTCCGTGCAGTTTTCATACCGAGTCACCGTCCACTGGGCTCAGCGAGAAAACGCGATTTCGGCGCTTCTGAGGGCCGAAAACGCGATATCGGCCGATTTGCGATCTGTCAGCAGATTCGGTTTCTGGGCAGTTTACATGTCGAACTGCACGGTAGAAACGATAAAACAGCTCCTCCGTGCAGTTTTCATACCGAGTCACCGTCCACTGGGCTCAGCGAGAAAACGCGATTTCGGCGCTTCTGAGGGCCGAAAACGCGATATCGGCCGATTTTCGATCTGTCAGCAGATTCGGTTTCTGGGCAGTTTACATGTCGAACTGCACGGTAGAAACGATAAAACAGCTCCTCCGTGCAGTTTTCATACCGAGTCACCGTCCACTGGGCTCAGCGAGAAAACGCGATTTCGGCGCTTCTGAGGGCCGAAAACGCGATATCGGCCGATTTGCGATCTGTCAGCAGATTCGGTTTCTGGGCAGTTTACATGTCGAACTGCACGGTAGAAACGATAAAACAGCTCCTCCGTGCAGTTTTCATACCGAGTCACCGTCCACTGGGCTCAGCGAGAAAACGCGATTTCGGCGCTTCTGAGGGCCGAAAACGCGATATCGGCCGATTTGCGATCTGTCAGCAGATTCGGTTTCTGGGCAGTTTACATGTCGAACTGCACGGTAGAAACGATAAAACAGCTCCTCCGTGCAGTTTTCATACCGAGTCACCGTCCACTGGGCTCAGCGAGAAAACGCGATTTCGGCGCTTCTGAGGGCCGAAAACGCGATATCGGCCGATTTTCGATCTGTCAGCAGATTCGGTTTCTGGGCAGTTTACATGTCGAACTGCACGGTAGAAACGATAAAACAGCTCCTCCGTGCAGTTTTCATACCGAGTCACCGTCCACTGGGCTCAGCGAGAAAACGCGATTTCGGCGCTTCTGAGGGCCGAAAACGCGATATCGGCCGATTTGCGATCTGTCAGCAGATTCGGTTTCTGGGCAGTTTACATGTCGAACTGCACGGTAGAAACGATAAAACAGCTCCTCCGTGCAGTTTTCATACCGAGTCACCGTCCACTGGGCTCAGCGAGAAAACGCGATTTCGGCGCTTCTGAGGGCCGAAAACGCGATATCGGCCGATTTTCGATCTGTCAGCAGATTCGGTTTCTGGGCAGTTTACATGTCGAACTGCACGGTAGAAACGATAAAACAGCTCCTCCGTGCAGTTTTCATACCGAGTCACCGTCCACTGGGCTCAGCGAGAAAACGCGATTTCGGCGCTTCTGAGGGCCGAAAACGCGATATCGGCCGATTTGCGATCTGTCAGCAGATTCGGTTTCTGGGCAGTTTACATGTCGAACTGCACGGTAGAAACGATAAAACAGCTCCTCCGTGCAGTTTTCATACCGAGTCACCGTCCACTGGGCTCAGCGAGAAAACGCGATTTCGGCGCTTCTGAGGGCCGAAAACGCGATATCGGCCGATTTTCGATCTGTCAGCAGATTCGGTTTCTGGGCAGTTTACATGTCGAACTGCACGGTAGAAACGATAAAACAGCTCCTCCGTGCAGTTTTCATACCGAGTCACCGTCCACTGGGCTCAGCGAGAAAACGCGATTTCGGCGCTTCTGAGGGCCGAAAACGCGATATCGGCCGATTTTCGATCTGTCAGCAGATTCGGTTTCTGGGCAGTTTACATGTCGAACTGCACGGTAGAAACGATAAAACAGCTCCTCCGTGCAGTTTTCATACCGAGTCACCGTCCACTGGGCTCAGCGAGAAAACGCGATTTCGGCGCTTCTGAGGGCCGAAAACGCGATATCGGCCGATTTGCGATCTGTCAGCAGATTCGGTTTCTGGGCAGTTTACATGTCGAACTGCACGGTAGAAACGATAAAACAGCTCCTCCGTGCAGTTTTCATACCGAGTCACCGTCCACTGGGCTCAGCGAGAAAACGCGATTTCGGCGCTTCTGAGGGCCGAAAACGCGATATCGGCCGATTTGCGATCTGTCAGCAGATTCGGTTTCTGGGCAGTTTACATGTCGAACTGCACGGTAGAAACGATAAAACAGCTCCTCCGTGCAGTTTTCATACCGAGTCACCGTCCACTGGGCTCAGCGAGAAAACGCGATTTCGGCGCTTCTGAGGGCCGAAAACGCGATATCGGCCGATTTGCGATCTGTCAGCAGATTCGGTTTCTGGGCAGTTTACATGTCGAACTGCACGGTAGAAACGATAAAACAGCTCCTCCGTGCAGTTTTCATACCGAGTCACCGTCCACTGGGCTCAGCGAGAAAACGCGATTTCGGCGCTTCTGAGGGCCGAAAACGCGATATCGGCCGTTTTTCGATCTGTCAGCAGATTCGGTTTCTGGGCAGTTTACATGTCGAACTGCACGGTAGAAACGATAAAACAGCTCCTCCGTGCAGTTTTCATACCGAGTCACCGTCCACTGGGCTCAGCGAGAAAACGCGATTTCGGCGCTTCTGAGGGCCGAAAACGCGATATCGGCCGATTTGCGATCTGTCAGCAGATTCGGTTTCTGGGCAGTTTACATGTCGAACTGCACGGTAGAAACGATAAAACAGCTCCTCCGTGCAGTTTTCATACCGAGTCACCGTCCACTGGGCTCAGCGAGAAAACGCGATTTCGGCGCTTCTGAGGGCCGAAAACGCGATATCGGCCGATTTTCGATCTGTCAGCAGATTCGGTTTCTGGGCAGTTTACATGTCGAACTGCACGGTAGAAACGATAAAACAGCTCCTCCGTGCAGTTTTCATACCGAGTCACCGTCCACTGGGCTCAGCGAGAAAACGCGATTTCGGCGCTTCTGAGGGCCGAAAACGCGATATCGGCCGATTTGCGATCTGTCAGCAGATTCGGTTTCTGGGCAGTTTACATGTCGAACTGCACGGTAGAAACGATAAAACAGCTCCTCCGTGCAGTTTTCATACCGAGTCACCGTCCACTGGGCTCAGCGAGAAAACGCGATTTCGGCGCTTCTGAGGGCCGAAAACGCGATATCGGCCGATTTTCGATCTGTCAGCAGATTCGGTTTCTGGGCAGTTTACATGTCGAACTGCACGGTAGAAACGATAAAACAGCTCCTCCGTGCAGTTTTCATACCGAGTCACCGTCCACTGGGCTCAGCGAGAAAACGCGATTTCGGCGCTTCTGAGGGCCGAAAACGCGATATCGGCCGATTTGCGATCTGTCAGCAGATTCGGTTTCTGGGCAGTTTACATGTCGAACTGCACGGTAGAAACGATAAAACAGCTCCTCCGTGCAGTTTTCATACCGAGTCACCGTCCACTGGGCTCAGCGAGAAAACGCGATTTCGGCGCTTCTGAGGGCCGAAAACGCGATATCGGCCGATTTGCGATCTGTCAGCAGATTCGGTTTCTGGGCAGTTTACATGTCGAACTGCACGGTAGAAACGATAAAAACAGCTCCTCCGTGCAGTTTTCATACCGAGTCACCGTCCACTGGGCTCAGCGAGAAAACGCGATTTCGGCGCTTCTGAGGGCCGAAAACGCGATATCGGCCGATTTTCGATCTGTCAGCAGATTCGGTTTCTGGGCAGTTTACATGTCGAACTGCACGGTAGAAACGATAAAACAGCTCCTCCGTGCAGTTTTCATACCGAGTCACCGTCCACTGGGCTCAGCGAGAAAACGCGATTTCGGCGCTTCTGAGGGCCGAAAACGCGATATCGGCCGATTTGCGATCTGTCAGCAGATTCGGTTTCTGGGCAGTTTACATGTCGAACTGCACGGTAGAAACGATAAAACAGCTCCTCCGTGCAGTTTTCATACCGAGTCACCGTCCACTGGGCTCAGCGAGAAAACGCGATTTCGGCGCTTCTGAGGGCCGAAAACGCGATATCGGCCGATTTGCGATCTGTCAGCAGATTCGGTTTCTGGGCAGTTTACATGTCGAACTGCACGGTAGAAACGATAAAACAGCTCCTCCGTGCAGTTTTCATACCGAGTCACCGTCCACTGGGCTCAGCGAGAAAACGCGATTTCGGCGCTTCTGAGGGCCGAAAACGCGATATCGGCCGATTTGCGATCTGTCAGCAGATTCGGTTTCTGGGCAGTTTACATGTCGAACTGCACGGTAGAAACGATAAAACAGCTCCTCCGTGCAGTTTTCATACCGAGTCACCGTCCACTGGGCTCAGCGAGAAAACGCGATTTCGGCGCTTCTGAGGGCCGAAAACGCGATATCGGCCGTTGCGATCTGTCAGCAGATTCGGTTTCTGGGCAGTTTACATGTCGAACTGCACGGTAGAAACGATAAAACAGCTCCTCCGTGCAGTTTTCATACCGAGTCACCGTCCACTGGGCTCAGCGAGAAAACGCGATTTCGGCGCTTCTGAGGGCCGAAAACGCGATATCGGCCGATTTGCGATCTGTCAGCAGATTCGGTTTCTGGGCAGTTTACATGTCGAACTGCACGGTAGAAACGATAAAACAGCTCCTCCGTGCAGTTTTCATACCGAGTCACCGTCCACTGGGCTCAGCGAGAAAACGCGATTTCGGCGCTTCTGAGGGCCGAAAACGCGATATCGGCCGATTTTCGATCTGTCAGCAGATTCGGTTTCTGGGCAGTTTACATGTCGAACTGCACGGTAGAAACGATAAAACAGCTCCTCCGTGCAGTTTTCATACCGAGTCACCGTCCACTGGGCTCAGCGAGAAAACGCGATTTCGGCGCTTCTGAGGGCCGAAAACGCGATATCGGCCGATTTGCGATCTGTCAGCAGATTCGGTTTCTGGGCAGTTTACATGTCGAACTGCACGGTAGAAACGATAAAACAGCTCCTCCGTGCAGTTTTCATACCGAGTCACCGTCCACTGGGCTCAGCGAGAAAACGCGATTTCGGCGCTTCTGAGGGCCGAAAACGCGATATCGGCCGATTTGCGATCTGTCAGCAGATTCGGTTTCTGGGCAGTTTACATGTCGAACTGCACGGTAGAAACGATAAAACAGCTCCTCCGTGCAGTTTTCATACCGAGTCACCGTCCACTGGGCTCAGCGAGAAAACGCGATTTCGGCGCTTCTGAGGGCCGAAAACGCGATATCGGCCGATTTTCGATCTGTCAGCAGATTCGGTTTCTGGGCAGTTTACATGTCGAACTGCACGGTAGAAACGATAAAACAGCTCCTCCGTGCAGTTTTCATACCGAGTCACCGTCCACTGGGCTCAGCGAGAAAACGCGATTTCGGCGCTTCTGAGGGCCGAAAACGCGATATCGGCCGATTTTCGATCTGTCAGCAGATTCGGTTTCTGGGCAGTTTACATGTCGAACTGCACGGTAGAAACGATAAAACAGCTCCTCCGTGCAGTTTTCATACCGAGTCACCGTCCACTGGGCTCAGCGAGAAAACGCGATTTCGGCGCTTCTGAGGGCCGAAAACGCGATATCGGCCGATTTGCGATCTGTCAGCAGATTCGGTTTCTGGGCAGTTTACATGTCGAACTGCACGGTAGAAACGATAAAACAGCTCCTCCGTGCAGTTTTCATACCGAGTCACCGTCCACTGGGCTCAGCGAGAAAACGCGATTTCGGCGCTTCTGAGGGCCGAAAACGCGATATCGGCCGATTTGCGATCTGTCAGCAGATTCGGTTTCTGGGCAGTTTACATGTCGAACTGCACGGTAGAAACGATAAAACAGCTCCTCCGTGCAGTTTTCATACCGAGTCACCGTCCACTGGGCTCAGCGAGAAAACGCGATTTCGGCGCTTCTGAGGGCCGAAAACGCGATATCGGCCGATTTGCGATCTGTCAGCAGATTCGGTTTCTGGGCAGTTTACATGTCGAACTGCACGGTAGAAACGATAAAACAGCTCCTCCGTGCAGTTTTCATACCGAGTCACCGTCCACTGGGCTCAGCGAGAAAACGCGATTTCGGCGCTTCTGAGGGCCGAAAACGCGATATCGGCCGATTTTCGATCTGTCAGCAGATTCGGTTTCTGGGCAGTTTACATGTCGAACTGCACGGTAGAAACGATAAAACAGCTCCTCCGTGCAGTTTTCATACCGAGTCACCGTCCACTGGGCTCAGCGAGAAAACGCGATTTCGGCGCTTCTGAGGGCCGAAAACGCGATATCGGCCGATTTGCGATCTGTCAGCAGATTCGGTTTCTGGGCAGTTTACATGTCGAACTGCACGGTAGAAACGATAAAACAGCTCCTCCGTGCAGTTTTCATACCGAGTCACCGTCCACTGGGCTCAGCGAGAAAACGCGATTTCGGCGCTTCTGAGGGCCGAAAACGCGATATCGGCCGATTTTCGATCTGTCAGCAGATTCGGTTTCTGGGCAGTTTACATGTCGAACTGCACGGTAGAAACGATAAAACAGCTCCTCCGTGCAGTTTTCATACCGAGTCACCGTCCACTGGGCTCAGCGAGAAAACGCGATTTCGGCGCTTCTGAGGGCCGAAAACGCGATATCGGCCGATTTGCGATCTGTCAGCAGATTCGGTTTCTGGGCAGTTTACATGTCGAACTGCACGGTAGAAACGATAAAACAGCTCCTCCGTGCAGTTTTCATACCGAGTCACCGTCCACTGGGCTCAGCGAGAAAACGCGATTTCGGCGCTTCTGAGGGCCGAAAACGCGATATCGGCCGATTTTCGATCTGTCAGCAGATTCGGTTTCTGGGCAGTTTACATGTCGAACTGCACGGTAGAAACGATAAAACAGCTCCTCGTGCAGTTTTCATACCGAGTCACCGTCCACTGGGCTCAGCGAGAAAACGCGATTTCGGCGCTTCTGAGGGCCGAAAACGCGATATCGGCCGATTTTCGATCTGTCAGCAGATTCGGTTTCTGGGCAGTTTACATGTCGAACTGCACGGTAGAAACGATAAAACAGCTCCTCCGTGCAGTTTTCATACCGAGTCACCGTCCACTGGGCTCAGCGAGAAAACGCGATTTCGGCGCTTCTGAGGGCCGAAAACGCGATATCGGCCGATTTGCGATCTGTCAGCAGATTCGGTTTCTGGGCAGTTTACATGTCGAACTGCACGGTAGAAACGATAAAACAGCTCCTCCGTGCAGTTTTCATACCGAGTCACCGTCCACTGGGCTCAGCGAGAAAACGCGATTTCGGCGCTTCTGAGGGCCGAAAACGCGATATCGGCCGATTTGCGATCTGTCAGCAGATTCGGTTTCTGGGCAGTTTACATGTCGAACTGCACGGTAGAAACGATAAAACAGCTCCTCCGTGCAGTTTTCATACCGAGTCACCGTCCACTGGGCTCAGCGAGAAAACGCGATTTCGGCGCTTCTGAGGGCCGAAAACGCGATATCGGCCGATTTGCGATCTGTCAGCAGATTCGGTTTCTGGGCAGTTTACATGTCGAACTGCACGGTAGAAACGATAAAACAGCTCCTCCGTGCAGTTTTCATACCGAGTCACCGTCCACTGGGCTCAGCGAGAAAACGCGATTTCGGCGCTTCTGAGGGCCGAAAACGCGATATCGGCCGATTTTCGATCTGTCAGCAGATTCGGTTTCTGGGCAGTTTACATGTCGAACTGCACGGTAGAAACGATAAAACAGCTCCTCCGTGCAGTTTTCATACCGAGTCACCGTCCACTGGGCTCAGCGAGAAAACGCGATTTCGGCGCTTCTGAGGGCCGAAAACGCGATATCGGCCGATTTGCGATCTGTCAGCAGATTCGGTTTCTGGGCAGTTTACATGTCGAACACGGTAGAAACGATAAAACAGCTCCTCCGTGCAGTTTTCATACCGAGTCACCGTCCACTGGGCTCAGCGAGAAAACGCGATTTCGGCGCTTCTGAGGGCCGAAAACGCGATATCGGCCGATTTGCGATCTGTCAGCAGATTCGGTTTCTGGGCAGTTTACATGTCGAACTGCACGGTAGAAACGATAAAACAGCTCCTCCGTGCAGTTTTCATACCGAGTCACCGTCCACTGGGCTCAGCGAGAAAACGCGATTTCGGCGCTTCTGAGGGCCGAAAACGCGATATCGGCCGATTTGCGATCTGTCAGCAGATTCGGTTTCTGGGCAGTTTACATGTCGAACTGCACGGTAGAAACGATAAAACAGCTCCTCCGTGCAGTTTTCATACCGAGTCACCGTCCACTGGGCTCAGCGAGAAAACGCGATTTCGGCGCTTCTGAGGGCCGAAAACGCGGCGCTTCTGAGGGCCGAAAACGCGATATCGGCCGATTTTCGATCTGTCAGCAGATTCGGCGCTTCTGAGGGCCGAAAACGCGATATCGGCCGATTTTCGAGCTGTCAGCAGATTCGGTTTCTGGCAGTTTACATGTCGAACTGCACGGTAGAAACGATAAAACAGCTCCTCCGTGCAGTTTTCATACCGAGTCACCGTCCACTGGGCTCAGCGAGAAAACGCGATTTCGGCGCTTCTGAGGGCCGAAAACGCGATATCGGCCGATTTGCGATCTGTCAGCAGATTCGGTTTCTGGGCAGTTTACATGTCGAACTGCACGGTAGAAACGATAAAACAGCTCCTCCGTGCAGTTTTCATACCGAGTCACCGTCCACTGGGCTCAGCGAGAAAACGCGATTTCGGCGCTTCTGAGGGCCGAAAACGCGATATCTTCGCGAGAAAACGCGATTTCGGCGCTAATGAGGGCCGAAAACGCGATATCGGCCGATTTTCGATCTGTCAGCAGATTCGGTTTCTGGGCAGTTTACATGTCGAACTGCACGGTAGAAACGATAAAACAGCTCCTCCGTGCAGTTTTCATACCGAGTCACCGTCCACTGGGCTCAGCGAGAAAACGCGATTTCGGCGCTTCTGAGGGCCGAAAACGCGATATCGGCCGATTTTCGATCTGTCAGCAGATTCGGTTTCTGGGCAGTTTACATGTCGAACTGCACGGTAGAAACGATAAAACAGCTCCTCCGTGCAGTTTTCATACCGAGTCACCGTCCACTGGGCTCAGCGAGAAAACGCGATTTCGGCGCTTCTGAGGGCCGAAAACGCGATATCGGCCGATTTTCGATCTGTCAGCAGATTCGGTTTCTGGGCAGTTTACATGTCGAACTGCACGGTAGAAACGATAAAACAGCTCCTCCGTGCAGTTTTCATACCGAGTCACCGTCCACTGGGCTCAGCGAGAAAACGCGATTTCGGCGCTTCTGAGGGCCGAAAACGCGATATCGGCCGATTTGCGATCTGTCAGCAGATTCGGTTTCTGGGCAGTTTACATGTCGAACTGCACGGTAGAAACGATAAAACAGCTCCTCCGTGCAGTTTTCATACCGAGTCACCGTCCACTGGGCTCAGCGAGAAAACGCGATTTCGGCGCTTCTGAGGGCCGAAAACGCGATATCGTCCGATTTTCGATCTGTCAGCAGATTCGGTTTCTGGGCAGTTTACATGTCGAACTGCACGGTAGAAACGATAAAACAGCTCCTCCGTGCAGTTTTCATACCGAGTCACCGTCCACTGGGCTCAGCGAGAAAACGCGATTTCGGCGCTTCTGAGGGCCGAAAACGCGATATCGGCCGATTTGCGATCTGTCAGCAGATTCGGTTTCTGGGCAGTTTACATGTCGAACTGCACGGTAGAAACGATAAAACAGCTCCTCCGTGCAGTTTTCATACCGAGTCACCGTCCACTGGGCTCAGCGAGAAAACGCGATTTCGGCGCTTCTGAGGGCCGAAAACGCGATATCGGCCGATTTTCGATCTGTCAGCAGATTCGGTTTCTGGGCAGTTTACATGTCGAACTGCACGGTAGAAACGATAAAACAGCTCCTCCGTGCAGTTTTCATACCGAGTCACCGTCCACTGGGCTCAGCGAGAAAACGCGATTTCGGCGCTTCTGAGGGCCGAAAACGCGATATCGGCCGATTTGCGATCTGTCAGCAGATTCGGTTTCTGGGCAGTTTACATGTCGAACTGCACGGTAGAAACGATAAAACAGCTCCTCCGTGCAGTTTTCATACCGAGTCACCGTCCACTGGGCTCAGCGAGAAAACGCGATTTCGGCGCTTCTGAGGGCCGAAAACGCGATATCGGCCGATTTGCGATCTGTCAGCAGATTCGGTTTCTGGGCAGTTTACATGTCGAACTGCACGGTAGAAACGATAAAACAGCTCCTCCGTGCAGTTTTCATACCGAGTCACCGTCCACTGGGCTCAGCGAGAAAACGCGATTTCGGCGCTTCTGAGGGCCGAAAACGCGATATCGGCCGATTTGCGATCTGTCAGCAGATTCGGTTTCTGGGCAGTTTACATGTCGAACTGCACGGTAGAAACGATAAAACAGCTCCTCCGTGCAGTTTTCATACCGAGTCACCGTCCACTGGGCTCAGCGAGAAAACGCGATTTCGGCGCTTCTGAGGGCCGAAAACGCGATATCGGCCGATTTTCGATCTGTCAGCAGATTCGGTTTCTGGGCAGTTTACATGTCGAACTGCACGGTAGAAACGATAAAACAGCTCCTCCGTGCAGTTTTCATACCGAGTCACCGTCCACTGGGCTCAGCGAGAAAACGCGATTTCGGCGCTTCTGAGGGCCGAAAACGCGATATCGGCCGATTTGCGATCTGTCAGCAGATTCGGTTTCTGGGCAGTTTACATGTCGAACTGCACGGTAGAAACGATAAAACAGCTCCTCCGTGCAGTTTTCATACCGAGTCACCGTCCACTGGGCTCAGCGAGAAAACGCGATTTCGGCGCTTCTGAGGGCCGAAAACGCGATATCGGCCGATTTTCGATCTGTCAGCAGATTCGGTTTCTGGGCAGTTTACATGTCGAACTGCACGGTAGAAACGATAAAACAGCTCCTCCGTGCAGTTTTCATACCGAGTCACCGTCCACTGGGCTCAGCGAGAAAACGCGATTTCGGCGCTTCTGAGGGCCGAAAACGCGATATCGGCCGATTTGCGATCTGTCAGCAGATTCGGTTTCTGGGCAGTTTACATGTCGAACTGCACGGTAGAAACGATAAAACAGCTCCTCCGTGCAGTTTTCATACCGAGTCACCGTCCACTGGGCTCAGCGAGAAAACGCGATTTCGGCGCTTCTGAGGGCCGAAAACGCGATATCGGCCGATTTTCGATCTGTCAGCAGATTCGGTTTCTGGGCAGTTTACATGTCGAACTGCACGGTAGAAACGATAAAACAGCTCCTCCGTGCAGTTTTCATACCGAGTCACCGTCCACTGGGCTCAGCGAGAAAACGCGATTTCGGCGCTTCTGAGGGCCGAAAACGCGATATCGGCCGATTTTCGATCTGTCAGCAGATTCGGTTTCTGGGCAGTTTACATGTCGAACTGCACGGTAGAAACGATAAAACAGCTCCTCCGTGCAGTTTTCATACCGAGTCACCGTCCACTGGGCTCAGCGAGAAAACGCGATTTCGGCGCTTCTGAGGGCCGAAAACGCGATATCGGCCGATTTTCGATCTGTCAGCAGATTCGGTTTCTGGGCAGTTTACATGTCGAACTGCACGGTAGAAACGATAAAACAGCTCCTCCGTGCAGTTTTCATACCGAGTCACCGTCCACTGGGCTCAGCGAGAAAACGCGATTTCGGCGCTTCTGAGGGCCGAAAACGCGATATCGGCCGATTTGCGATCTGTCAGCAGATTCGGTTTCTGGGCAGTTTACATGTCGAACTGCACGGTAGAAACGATAAAACAGCTCCTCCGTGCAGTTTTCATACCGAGTCACCGTCCACTGGGCTCAGCGAGAAAACGCGATTTCGGCGCTTCTGAGGGCCGAAAACGCGATATCGGCCGATTTTCGATCTGTCAGCAGATTCGGTTTCTGGGCAGTTTACATGTCGAACTGCACGGTAGAAACGATAAAACAGCTCCTCCGTGCAGTGTAGTTTCATACCGAGTCACCGTCCACTGGGCTCAGCGAGAAAACGCGATTTCGGCGCTTCTGAGGGCCGAAAACGCGATATCGGCCGATTTGCGATCTGTCAGCAGATTCGGTTTCTGGGCAGTTTACATGTCGAACTGCACGGTAGAAACGATAAAACAGCTCCTCCGTGCAGTTTTCATACCGAGTCACCGTCCACTGGGCTCAGCGAGAAAACGCGATTTCGGCGCTTCTGAGGGCCGAAAACGCGATATCGGCCGATTTTCGATCTGTCAGCAGATTCGGTTTCTGGGCAGTTTACATGTCGAACTGCACGGTAGAAACGATAAAACAGCTCCTCCGTGCAGTTTTCATACCGAGTCACCGTCCACTGGGCTCAGCGAGAAAACGCGATTTCGGCGCTTCTGAGGGCCGAAAACGCGATATCGGCCGATTTGCGATCTGTCAGCAGATTCGGTTTCTGGGCAGTTTACATGTCGAACTGCACGGTAGAAACGATAAAACAGCTCCTCCGTGCAGTTTTCATACCGAGTCACCGTCCACTGGGCTCAGCGAGAAAACGCGATTTCGGCGCTTCTGAGGGCCGAAAACGCGATATCGGCCGATTTGCGATCTGTCAGCAGATTCGGTTTCTGGGCAGTTTACATGTCGAACTGCACGGTAGAAACGATAAAACAGCTCCTCCGTGCAGTTTTCATACCGAGTCACCGTCCACTGGGCTCAGCGAGAAAACGCGATTTCGGCGCTTCTGAGGGCCGAAAACGCGATATCGGCCGATTTGCGATCTGTCAGCAGATTCGGTTTCTGGGCAGTTTACATGTCGAACTGCACGGTAGAAACGATAAAACAGCTCCTCCGTGCAGTTTTCATACCGAGTCACCGTCCACTGGGCTCAGCGAGAAAACGCGATTTCGGCGCTTCTGAGGGCCGAAAACGCGATATCGGCCGATTTTCGATCTGTCAGCAGATTCGGTTTCTGGGCAGTTTACATGTCGAACTGCACGGTAGAAACGATAAAACAGCTCCTCCGTGCAGTTTTCATACCGAGTCACCGTCCACTGGGCTCAGCGAGAAAACGCGATTTCGGCGCTTCTGAGGGCCGAAAACGCGATATCGGCCGATTTGCGATCTGTCAGCAGATTCGGTTTCTGGGCAGTTTACATGTCGAACTGCACGGTAGAAACGATAAAACAGCTCCTCCGTGCAGTTTTCATACCGAGTCACCGTCCACTGGGCTCAGCGAGAAAACGCGATTTCGGCGCTTCTGAGGGCCGAAAACGCGATATCGGCCGATTTTCGATCTGTCAGCAGATTCGGTTTCTGGGCAGTTTACATGTCGAACTGCACGGTAGAAACGATAAAACAGCTCCTCCGTGCAGTTTTCATACCGAGTCACCGTCCACTGGGCTCAGCGAGAAAACGCGATTTCGGCGCTTCTGAGGGCCGAAAACGCGATATCGGCCGATTTGCGATCTGTCAGCAGATTCGGTTTCTGGGCAGTTTACATGTCGAACTGCACGGTAGAAACGATAAAACAGCTCCTCCGTGCAGTTTTCATACCGAGTCACCGTCCACTGGGCTCAGCGAGAAAACGCGATTTCGGCGCTTCTGAGGGCCGAAAACGCGATAGCGGATTCGGTTTCTGCAGTTTACATGTCGAACTGCACGTAGAAACGATAAGCTCAGCGAGAAAACGCGATTTCGGCGCTTCTGAGGGCCGAAAACGCGATATCGGCCGATTTGCGATCTGTCAGCAGATTCGGTTTCTGGGCAGTTTACATGTCGAACTGCACGGTAGAAACGATAAAACAGCTCCTCCGTGCAGTTTTCATACCGAGTCACCGTCCACTGGGCTCAGCGAGAAAACGCGATTTCGGCGCTTCTGAGGGCCGAAAACGCGATATCGGCCGATTTGCGATCTGTCAGCAGATTCGGTTTCTGGGCAGTTTACATGTCGAACTGCACGGTAGAAACGATAAAACAGCTCCTCCGTGCAGTTTTCATACCGAGTCACCGTCCACTGGGCTCAGCGAGAAAACGCGATTTCGGCGCTTCTGAGGGCCGAAAACGCGATATCGGCCGATTTGCGATCTGTCAGCAGATTCGGTTTCTGGGCAGTTTACATGTCGAACTGCACGGTAGAAACGATAAAACAGCTCCTCCGTGCAGTTTTCATACCGAGTCACCGTCCACTGGGCTCAGCGAGAAAACGCGATTTCGGCGCTTCTGAGGGCCGAAAACGCGATATCGGCCGATTTGCGATCTGTCAGCAGATTCGGTTTCTGGGCAGTTTACATGTCGAACTGCACGGTAGAAACGATAAAACAGCTCCTCCGTGCAGTTTTCATACCGAGTCACCGTCCACTGGGCTCAGCGAGAAAACGCGATTTCGGCGCTTCTGAGGGCCGAAAACGCGATATCGGCCGATTTGCGATCTGTCAGCAGATTCGGTTTCTGGGCAGTTTACATGTCGAACTGCACGGTAGAAACGATAAAACAGCTCCTCCGTGCAGTTTTCATACCGAGTCACCGTCCACTGGGCTCAGCGAGAAAACGCGATTTCGGCGCTTCTGAGGGCCGAAAACGCGATATCGGCCGATTTGCGATCTGTCAGCAGATTCGGTTTCTGGGCAGTTTACATGTCGAACTGCACGGTAGAAACGATAAAACAGCTCCTCCGTGCAGTTTTCATACCGAGTCACCGTCCACTGGGCTCAGCGAGAAAACGCGATTTCGGCGCTTCTGAGGGCCGAAAACGCGATATCGGCCGATTTGCGATCTGTCAGCAGATTCGGTTTCCTGGCAGTTTACATGTCGAACTGCACGGTAGAAACGATAAAACAGCTCCTCCGTGCAGTTTTCATACCGAGTCACCGTCCACTGGGCTCAGCGAGAAAACGCGATTTCGGCGCTTCTGAGGGCCGAAAACGCGATATCGGCCGATTTTCGATCTGTCAGCAGATTCGGTTTCTGGGCAGTTTACATGTCGAACTGCACGGTAGAAACGATAAAACAGCTCCTCCGTGCAGTTTTCATACCGAGTCACCGTCCACTGGGCTCAGCGAGAAAACGCGATTTCGGCGCTTCTGAGGGCCGAAAACGCGATATCGGCCGATTTTCGATCTGTCAGCAGATTCGGTTTCTGGGCAGTTTACATGTCGAACTGCACGGTAGAAACGATAAAACAGCTCCTCCGTGCAGTTTTCATACCGAGTCACCGTCCACTGGGCTCAGCGAGAAAACGCGATTTCGGCGCTTCTGAGGGCCGAAAACGCGATATCGGCCGATTTGCGATCTGTCAGCAGATTCGGTTTCTGGGCAGTTTACATGTCGAACTGCACGGTAGAAACGATAAAACAGCTCCTCCGTGCAGTTTTCATACCGAGTCACCGTCCACTGGGCTCAGCGAGAAAACGCGATTTCGGCGCTTCTGAGGGCCGAAAACGCGATATCGGCCGATTTTCGATCTGTCAGCAGATTCGGTTTCTGGGCAGTTTACATGTCGAACTGCACGGTAGAAACGATAAAACAGCTCCTCCGTGCAGTTTTCATACCGAGTCACCGTCCACTGGGCTCAGCGAGAAAACGCGATTTCGGCGCTTCTGAGGGCCGAAAACGCGATATCGGCCGATTTGCGATCTGTCAGCAGATTCGGTTTCTGGGCAGTTTACATGTCGAACTGCACGGTAGAAACGATAAAACAGCTCCTCCGTGCAGTTTTCATACCGAGTCACCGTCCACTGGGCTCAGCGAGAAAACGCGATTTCGGCGCTTCTGAGGGCCGAAAACGCGATATCGGCCGATTTGCGATCTGTCAGCAGATTCGGTTTCTGGGCAGTTTACATGTCGAACTGCACGGTAGAAACGATAAAACAGCTCCTCCGTGCAGTTTTCATACCGAGTCACCGTCCACTGGGCTCAGCGAGAAAACGCGATTTCGGCGCTTCTGAGGGCCGAAAACGCGATATCGGCCGATTTTCGATCTGTCAGCAGATTCGGTTTCTGGGCAGTTTACATGTCGAACTGCACGGTAGAAACGATAAAACAGCTCTCCGTGCAGTTTTCATACCGAGTCACCGTCCACTGGGCTCAGCGAGAAAACGCGATTTCGGCGCTTCTGAGGGCCGAAAACGCGATATCGGCCGATTTGCGATCTGTCAGCAGATTCGGTTTCTGGGCAGTTTACATGTCGAACTGCACGGTAGAAACGATAAAACAGCTCCTCCGTGCAGTTTTCATACCGAGTCACCGTCCACTGGGCTCAGCGAGAAAACGCGATTTCGGCGCTTCTGAGGGCCGAAAACGCGATATCGGCCGATTTGCGATCTGTCAGCAGATTCGGTTTCTGGGCAGTTTACATGTCGAACTGCACGGTAGAAACGATAAAACAGCTCCTCCGTGCAGTTTTCATACCGAGTCACCGTCCACTGGGCTCAGCGAGAAAACGCGATTTCGGCGCTTCTGAGGGCCGAAAACGCGATATCGGCCGATTTGCGATCTGTCAGCAGATTCGGTTTCTGGGCAGTTTACATGTCGAACTGCACGGTAGAAACGATAAAACAGCTCCTCCGTGCAGTTTTCATACCGAGTCACCGTCCACTGGGCTCAGCGAGAAAACGCGATTTCGGCGCTTCTGAGGGCCGAAAACGCGATATCGGCCGATTTGCGATCTGTCAGCAGATTCGGTTTCTGGGCAGTTTACATGTCGAACTGCACGGTAGAAACGATAAAACAGCTCCTCCGTGCAGTTTTCATACCGAGTCACCGTCCACTGGGCTCAGCGAGAAAACGCGATTTCGGCGCTTCTGAGGGCCGAAAACGCGATATCGGCCGATTTGCGATCTGTCAGCAGATTCGGTTTCTGGGCAGTTTACATGTCGAACTGCACGGTAGAAACGATAAAACAGCTCCTCCGTGCAGTTTTCATACCGAGTCACCGTCCACTGGGCTCAGCGAGAAAACGCGATTTCGGCGCTTCTGAGGGCCGAAAACGCGATATCGGCCGATTTGCGATCTGTCAGCAGATTCGGTTTCTGGGCAGTTTACATGTCGAACTGCACGGTAGAAACGATAAAACAGCTCCTCCGTGCAGTTTTCATACCGAGTCACCGTCCACTGGGCTCAGCGAGAAAACGCGATTTCGGCGCTTCTGAGGGCCGAAAACGCGATATCGGCCGATTTGCGATCTGTCAGCAGATTCGGTTTCTGGGCAGTTTACATGTCGAACTGCACGGTAGAAACGATAAAACAGCTCCTCCGTGCAGTTTTCATACCGAGTCACCGTCCACTGGGCTCAGCGAGAAAACGCGATTTCGGCGCTTCTGAGGGCCGAAAACGCGATATCGGCCGATTTTCGATCTGTCAGCAGATTCGGTTTCTGGGCAGTTTACATGTCGAACTGCACGGTAGAAACGATAAAACAGCTCCTCCGTGCAGTTTTCATACCGAGTCACCGTCCACTGGGCTCAGCGAGAAAACGCGATTTCGGCGCTTCTGAGGGCCGAAAACGCGATATCGGCCGATTTGCGATCTGTCAGCAGATTCGGTTTCTGGGCAGTTTACATGTCGAACTGCACGGTAGAAACGATAAAACAGCTCCTCCGTGCAGTTTTCATACCGAGTCACCGTCCACTGGGCTCAGCGAGAAAACGCGATTTCGGCGCTTCTGAGGGCCGAAAACGCGATATCGGCCGATTTGCGATCTGTCAGCAGATTCGGTTTCTGGGCAGTTTACATGTCGAACTGCACGGTAGAAACGATAAAACAGCTCCTCCGTGCAGTTTTCATACCGAGTCACCGTCCACTGGGCTCAGCGAGAAAACGCGATTTCGGCGCTTCTGAGGGCCGAAAACGCGATATCGGCCGATTTTCGATCTGTCAGCAGATTCGGTTTCTGGGCAGTTTACATGTCGAACTGCACGGTAGAAACGATAAAACAGCTCCTCCGTGCAGTTTTCATACCGAGTCACCGTCCACTGGGCTCAGCGAGAAAACGCGATTTCGGCGCTTCTGAGGGCCGAAAACGCGATATCGGCCGATTTGCGATCTGTCAGCAGATTCGGTTTCTGGGCAGTTTACATGTCGAACTGCACGGTAGAAACGATAAAACAGCTCCTCCGTGCAGTTTTCATACCGAGTCACCGTCCACTGGGCTCAGCGAGAAAACGCGATTTCGGCGCTTCTGAGGGCCGAAAACGCGATATCGGCCGATTTTCGATCTGTCAGCAGATTCGGTTTCTGGGCAGTTTACATGTCGAACTGCACGGTAGAAACGATAAAACAGCTCCTCCGTGCAGTTTTCATACCGAGTCACCGTCCACTGGGCTCAGCGAGAAAACGCGATTTCGGCGCTTCTGAGGGCCGAAAACGCGATATCGGCCGATTTTCGATCTGTCAGCAGATTCGGTTTCTGGGCAGTTTACATGTCGAACTGCACGGTAGAAACGATAAAACAGCTCCTCCGTGCAGTTTTCATACCGAGTCACCGTCCACTGGGCTCAGCGAGAAAACGCGATTTCGGCGCTTCTGAGGGCGAAAACGCGATATCGGCCGATTTGCGATCTGTCAGCAGATTCGGTTTCTGGGCAGTTTACATGTCGAACTGCACGGTAGAAACGATAAAACAGCTCCTCCGTGCAGTTTTCATACCGAGTCACCGTCCACTGGGCTCAGCGAGAAAACGCGATTTCGGCGCTTCTGAGGGCCGAAAACGCGATATCGGCCGATTTTCGATCTGTCAGCAGATTCGGTTTCTGGGCAGTTTACATGTCGAACTGCACGGTAGAAACGATAAAACAGCTCCTCCGTGCAGTTTTCATACCGAGTCACCGTCCACTGGGCTCAGCGAGAAAACGCGATTTCGGCGCTTCTGAGGGCCGAAAACGCGATATCGGCCGATTTGCGATCTGTCAGCAGATTCGGTTTCTGGGCAGTTTACATGTCGAACTGCACGGTAGAAACGATAAAACAGCTCCTCCGTGCAGTTTTCATACCGAGTCACCGTCCACTGGGCTCAGCGAGAAAACGCGATTTCGGCGCTTCTGAGGGCCGAAAACGCGATATCGGCCGATTTGCGATCTGTCAGCAGATTCGGTTTCTGGGCAGTTTACATGTCGAACTGCACGGTAGAAACGATAAAACAGCTCCTCCGTGCAGTTTTCATACCGAGTCACCGTCCACTGGGCTCAGCGAGAAAACGCGATTTCGGCGCTTCTGAGGGCCGAAAACGCGATATCGGCCGATTTTCGATCTGTCAGCAGATTCGGTTTCTGGGCAGTTTACATGTCGAACTGCACGGTAGAAACGATAAAACAGCTCCTCCGTGCAGTTTTCATACCGAGTCACCGTCCACTGGGCTCAGCGAGAAAACGCGATTTCGGCGCTTCTGAGGGCCGAAAACGCGATATCGGCCGATTTGCGATCTGTCAGCAGATTCGGTTTCTGGGCAGTTTACATGTCGAACTGCACGGTAGAAACGATAAAACAGCTCCTCCGTGCAGTTTTCATACCGAGTCACCGTCCACTGGGCTCAGCGAGAAAACGCGATTTCGGCGCTTCTGAGGGCCGAAAACGCGATATCGGCCGATTTTCGATCTGTCAGCAGATTCGGTTTCTGGGCAGTTTACATGTCGAACTGCACGGTAGAAACGATAAAACAGCTCCTCCGTGCAGTTTTCATACCGAGTCACCGTCCACTGGGCTCAGCGAGAAAACGCGATTTCGGCGCTTCTGAGGGCCGAAAACGCGATATCGGCCGATTTGCGATCTGTCAGCAGATTCGGTTTCTGGGCAGTTTACATGTCGTCCTGCACGGTAGAAACGATAAAACAGCTCCTCCGTGCAGTTTTCATACCGAGTCACCGTCCACTGGGCTCAGCGAGAAAACGCGATTTCGGCGCTTCTGAGGGCCGAAAACGCGATATCGGCCGATTTTCGATCTGTCAGCAGATTCGGTTTCTGGGCAGTTTACATGTCGAACTGCACGGTAGAAACGATAAAACAGCTCCTCCGTGCAGTTTTCATACCGAGTCACCGTCCACTGGGCTCAGCGAGAAAACGCGATTTCGGCGCTTCTGAGGGCCGAAAACGCGATATCGGCCGATTTTCGATCTGTCAGCAGATTCGGTTTCTGGGCAGTTTACATGTCGAACTGCACGGTAGAAACGATAAAACAGCTCCTCCGTGCAGTTTTCATACCGAGTCACCGTCCACTGGGCTCAGCGAGAAAACGCGATTTCGGCGCTTCTGAGGGCCGAAAACGCGATATCGGCCGATTTGCGATCTGTCAGCAGATTCGGTTTCTGGGCAGTTTACATGTCGAACTGCACGGTAGAAACGATAAAACAGCTCCTCCGTGCAGTTTTCATACCGAGTCACCGTCCACTGGGCTCAGCGAGAAAACGCGATTTCGGCGCTTCTGAGGGCCGAAAACGCGATATCGGCCGATTTTCGATCTGTCAGCAGATTCGGTTTCTGGGCAGTTTACATGTCGAACTGCACGGTAGAAACGATAAAACAGCTCCTCCGTGCAGTTTTCATACCGAGTCACCGTCCACTGGGCTCAGCGAGAAAACGCGATTTCGGCGCTTCTGAGGGCCGAAAACGCGATATCGGCCGATTTGCGATCTGTCAGCAGATTCGGTTTCTGGGCAGTTTACATGTCGAACTGCACGGTAGAAACGATAAAACAGCTCCTCCGTGCAGTTTTCATACCGAGTCACCGTCCACTGGGCTCAGCGAGAAAACGCGATTTCGGCGCTTCTGAGGGCCGAAAACGCGATATCGGCCGATTTGCGATCTGTCAGCAGATTCGGTTTCTGGGCAGTTTACATGTCGAACTGCACGGTAGAAACGATAAAACAGCTCCTCCGTGCAGTTTTCATACCGAGTCACCGTCCACTGGGCTCAGCGAGAAAACGCGATTTCGGCGCTTCTGAGGGCCGAAAACGCGATATCGGCCGATTTTCGATCTGTCAGCAGATTCGGTTTCTGGGCAGTTTACATGTCGAACTGCACGGTAGAAACGATAAAACAGCTCCTCCGTGCAGTTTTCATACCGAGTCACCGTCCACTGGGCTCAGCGAGAAAACGCGATTTCGTCGCTTCTGAGGGCCGAAAACGCGATATCGGCCGATTTGCGATCTGTCAGCAGATTCGGTTTCTGGGCAGTTTACATGTCGAACTGCACGGTAGAAACGATAAAACAGCTCCTCCGTGCAGTTTTCATACCGAGTCACCGTCCACTGGGCTCAGCGAGAAAACGCGATTTCGGCGCTTCTGAGGGCCGAAAACGCGATATCGGCCGATTTTGCGATCTGTCAGCAGATTCGGTTTCTGGGCAGTTTACATGTCGAACTGCACGGTAGAAACGATAAAACAGCTCCTCCGTGCAGTTTTCATACCGAGTCACCGTCCACTGGGCTCAGCGAGAAAACGCGATTTCGGCGCTTCTGAGGGCCGAAAACGCGATATCGGCCGATTTTCGATCTGTCAGCAGATTCGGTTTCTGGGCAGTTTACATGTCGAACTGCACGGTAGAAACGATAAAACAGCTCCTCCGTGCAGTTTTCATACCGAGTCACCGTCCACTGGGCTCAGCGAGAAAACGCGATTTCGGCGCTTCTGAGGGCCGAAAACGCGATATCGGCCGATTTGCGATCTGTCAGCAGATTCGGTTTCTGGGCAGTTTACATGTCGAACTGCACGGTAGAAACGATAAAACAGCTCCTCCGTGCAGTTTTCATACCGAGTCACCGTCCACTGGGCTCAGCGAGAAAACGCGATTTCGGCGCTTCTGAGGGCCGAAAACGCGATATCGGCCGATTTTCGATCTGTCAGCAGATTCGGTTTCTGGGCAGTTTACATGTCGAACTGCACGGTAGAAACGATAAAACAGCTCCTCCGTGCAGTTTTCATACCGAGTCACCGTCCACTGGGCTCAGCGAGAAAACGCGATTTCGGCGCTTCTGAGGGCCGAAAACGCGATATCGGCCGATTTGCGATCTGTCAGCAGATTCGGTTTCTGGGCAGTTTACATGTCGAACTGCACGGTAGAAACGATAAAACAGCTCCTCCGTGCAGTTTTCATACCGAGTCACCGTCCACTGGGCTCAGCGAGAAAACGCGATTTCGGCGCTTCTGAGGGCCGAAAACGCGATATCGGCCGATTTTCGATCTGTCAGCAGATTCGGTTTCTGGGCAGTTTACATGTCGAACTGCACGGTAGAAACGATAAAACAGCTCCTCCGTGCAGTTTTCATACCGAGTCACCGTCCACTGGGCTCAGCGAGAAAACGCGATTTCGGCGCTTCTGAGGGGCCGAAAACGCGATATCGGCCGATTTGCGATCTGTCAGCAGATTCGGTTTCTGGGCAGTTTACATGTCGAACTGCACGGTAGAAACGATAAAACAGCTCCTCCGTGCAGTTTTCATACCGAGTCACCGTCCACTGGGCTCAGCGAGAAAACGCGATTTCGGCGCTTCTGAGGGCCGAAAACGCGATATCGGCCGATTTTCGATCTGTCAGCAGATTCGGTTTCTGGGCAGTTTACATGTCGAACTGCACGGTAGAAACGATAAAACAGCTCCTCCGTGCAGTTTTCATACCGAGTCACCGTCCACTGGGCTCAGCGAGAAAACGCGATTTCGGCGCTTCTGAGGGCCGAAAACGCGATATCGGCCGATTTGCGATCTGTCAGCAGATTCGGTTTCTGGGCAGTTTACATGTCGAACTGCACGGTAGAAACGATAAAACAGCTCCTCCGTGCAGTTTTCATACCGAGTCACCGTCCACTGGGCTCAGCGAGAAAACGCGATTTCGGCGCTTCTGAGGGCCGAAAACGCGATATCGGCCGATTTGCGATCTGTCAGCAGATTCGGTTTCTGGGCAGTTTACATGTCGAACTGCACGGTAGAAACGATAAAACAGCTCCTCCGTGCAGTTTTCATACCGAGTCACCGTCCACTGGGCTCAGCGAGAAAACGCGATTTCGGCGCTTCTGAGGGCCGAAAACGCGATATCGGCCGATTTTCGATCTGTCAGCAGATTCGGTTTCTGGGCAGTTTACATGTCGAACTGCACGGTAGAAACGATAAAACAGCTCCTCCGTGCAGTTTTCATACCGAGTCACCGTCCACTGGGCTCAGCGAGAAAACGCGATTTCGGCGCTTCTGAGGGCCGAAAACGCGATATCGGCCGATTTGCGATCTGTCAGCAGATTCGGTTTCTGGGCAGTTTACATGTCGAACTGCACGGTAGAAACGATAAAACAGCTCCTCCGTGCAGTTTTCATACCGAGTCACCGTCCACTGGGCTCAGCGAGAAACGCGATTTCGGCGCTTCTGAGGGCCGAAAACGCGATATCGGCCGATTTGCGATCTGTCAGCAGATTCGGTTTCTGGGCAGTTTACATGTCGAACTGCACGGTAGAAACGATAAAACAGCTCCTCCGTGCAGTTTTCATACCGAGTCACCGTCCACTGGGCTCAGCGAGAAAACGCGATTTCGGCGCTTCTGAGGGCCGAAAACGCGATATCGGCCGATTTGCGATCTGTCAGCAGATTCGGTTTCTGGGCAGTTTACATGTCGAACTGCACGGTAGAAACGATAAAACAGCTCCTCCGTGCAGTTTTCATACCGAGTCACCGTCCACTGGGCTCAGCGAGAAAACGCGATTTCGGCGCTTCTGAGGGCCGAAAACGCGATATCGGCCGATTTTCGATCTGTCAGCAGATTCGGTTTCTGGGCAGTTTACATGTCGAACTGCACGGTAGAAACGATAAAACAGCTCCTCCGTGCAGTTTTCATACCGAGTCACCGTCCACTGGGCTCAGCGAGAAAACGCGATTTCGGCGCTTCTGAGGGCCGAAAACGCGATATCGGCCGATTTGCGATCTGTCAGCAGATTCGGTTTCTGGGCAGTTTACATGTCGAACTGCACGGTAGAAACGATAAAACAGCTCCTCCGTGCAGTTTTCATACCGAGTCACCGTCCACTGGGCTCAGCGAGAAAACGCGATTTCGGCGCTTCTGAGGGCCGAAAACGCGATATCGGCCGATTTGCGATCTGTCAGCAGATTCGGTTTCTGGGCAGTTTACATGTCGAACTGCACGGTAGAAACGATAAAACAGCTCCTCCGTGCAGTTTTCATACCGAGTCACCGTCCACTGGGCTCAGCGAGAAAACGCGATTTCGGCGCTTCTGAGGGCCGAAAACGCGATATCGGCCGATTTTCGATCTGTCAGCAGATTCGGTTTCTGGGCAGTTTACATGTCGAACTGCACGGTAGAAACGATAAAACAGCTCCTCCGTGCAGTTTTCATACCGAGTCACCGTCCACTGGGCTCAGCGAGAAAACGCGATTTCGGCGCTTCTGAGGGCCGAAAACGCGATATCGGCCGATTTGCGATCTGTCAGCAGATTCGGTTTCTGGGCAGTTTACATGTCGAACTGCACGGTAGAAACGATAAAACAGCTCCTCCGTGCAGTTTTCATACCGAGTCACCGTCCACTGGGCTCAGCGAGAAAACGCGATTTCGGCGCTTCTGAGGGCCGAAAACGCGATATCGGCCGATTTTCGATCTGTCAGCAGATTCGGTTTCTGGGCAGTTTACATGTCGAACTGCACGGTAGAAACGATAAAACAGCTCCTCCGTGCAGTTTTCATACCGAGTCACCGTCCACTGGGCTCAGCGAGAAAACGCGATTTCGGCGCTTCTGAGGGCCGAAAACGCGATATCGGCCGATTTGCGATCTGTCAGCAGATTCGGTTTCTGGGCAGTTTACATGTCGAACTGCACGGTAGAAACGATAAAACAGCTCCTCCGTGCATGTTTTCATACCGAGTCACCGTCCACTGGGCTCAGCGAGAAAACGCGATTTCGGCGCTTCTGAGGGCCGAAAACGCGATATCGGCCGATTTTCGATCTGTCAGCAGATTCGGTTTCTGGGCAGTTTACATGTCGAACTGCACGGTAGAAACGATAAAACAGCTCCTCCGTGCAGTTTTCATACCGAGTCACCGTCCACTGGGCTCAGCGAGAAAACGCGATTTCGGCGCTTCTGAGGGCCGAAAACGCGATATCGGCCGATTTTCGATCTGTCAGCAGATTCGGTTTCTGGGCAGTTTACATGTCGAACTGCACGGTAGAAACGATAAAACAGCTCCTCCGTGCAGTTTTCATACCGAGTCACCGTCCACTGGGCTCAGCGAGAAAACGCGATTTCGGCGCTTCTGAGGGCCGAAAACGCGATATCGGCCGATTTTCGATCTGTCAGCAGATTCGGTTTCTGGGCAGTTTACATGTCGAACTGCACGGTAGAAACGATAAAACAGCTCCTCCGTGCAGTTTTCATACCGAGTCACCGTCCACTGGGCTCAGCGAGAAAACGCGATTTCGGCGCTTCTGAGGGCCGAAAACGCGATATCGGCCGATTTGCGATCTGTCAGCAGATTCGGTTTCTGGGCAGTTTACATGTCGAACTGCACGGTAGAAACGATAAAACAGCTCCTCCGTGCAGTTTTCATACCGAGTCACCGTCCACTGGGCTCAGCGAGAAAACGCGATTTCGGCGCTTCTGAGGGCCGAAAACGCGATATCGGCCGATTTGCGATCTGTCAGCAGATTCGGTTTCTGGGCAGTTTACATGTCGAACTGCACGGTAGAAACGATAAAACAGCTCCTCCGTGCAGTTTTCATACCGAGTCACCGTCCACTGGGCTCAGCGAGAAAACGCGATTTCGGCGCTTCTGAGGGCCGAAAACGCGATATCGGCCGATTTTCGATCTGTCAGCAGATTCGGTTTCTGGGCAGTTTACATGTCGAACTGCACGGTAGAAACGATAAAACAGCTCCTCCGTGCAGTTTTCATACCGAGTCACCGTCCACTGGGCTCAGCGAGAAAACGCGATTTCGGCGCTTCTGAGGGCCGAAAACGCGATATCGGCCGATTTGCGATCTGTCAGCAGATTCGGTTTCTGGGCAGTTTACATGTCGAACTGCACGGTAGAAACGATAAAACAGCTCCTCCGTGCAGTTTTCATACCGAGTCACCGTCCACTGGGCTCAGCGAGAAAACGCGATTTCGGCGCTTCTGAGGGCCGAAAACGCGATATCGGCCGATTTGCGATCTGTCAGCAGATTCGGTTTCTGGGCAGTTTACATGTCGAACTGCACGGTAGAAACGATAAAACAGCTCCTCCGTGCAGTTTTCATACCGAGTCACCGTCCACTGGGCTCAGCGAGAAAACGCGATTTCGGCGCTTCTGAGGGCCGAAAACGCGATATCGGCCGATTTTCGATCTGTCAGCAGATTCGGTTTCTGGGCAGTTTACATGTCGAACTGCACGGTAGAAACGATAAAACAGCTCCTCCGTGCAGTTTTCATACCGAGTCACCGTCCACTGGGCTCAGCGAGAAAACGCGATTTCGGCGCTTCTGAGGGCCGAAAACGCGATATCGGCCGATTTGCGATCTGTCAGCAGATTCGGTTTCTGGGCAGTTTACATGTCGAACTGCACGGTAGAAACGATAAAACAGCTCCTCCGTGCAGTTTTCATACCGAGTCACCGTCCACTGGGCTCAGCGAGAAAACGCGATTTCGGCGCTTCTGAGGGCCGAAAACGCGATATCGGCCGATTTTCGATCTGTCAGCAGATTCGGTTTCTGGGCAGTTTACATGTCGAACTGCACGGTAGAAACGATAAAACAGCTCCTCCGTGCAGTTTTCATACCGAGTCACCGTCCACTGGGCTCAGCGAGAAAACGCGATTTCGGCGCTTCTGAGGGCCGAAAACGCGATATCGGCCGATTTGCGATCTGTCAGCAGATTCGGTTTCTGGGCAGTTTACATGTCGAACTGCACGGTAGAAACGATAAAACAGCTCCTCCGTGCAGTTTTCATACCGAGTCACCGTCCACTGGGCTCAGCGAGAAAACGCGATTTCGGCGCTTCTGAGGGCCGAAAACGCGATATCGGCCGATTTTCGATCTGTCAGCAGATTCGGTTTCTGGGCAGTTTACATGTCGAACTGCACGGTAGAAACGATAAAACAGCTCCTCCGTGCAGTTTTCATACCGAGTCACCGTCCACTGGGCTCAGCGAGAAAACGCGATTTCGGCGCTTCTGAGGGCCGAAAACGCGATATCGGCCGATTTGCGATCTGTCAGCAGATTCGGTTTCTGGGCAGTTTACATGTCGAACTGCACGGTAGAAACGATAAAACAGCTCCTCCGTGCAGTTTTCATACCGAGTCACCGTCCACTGGGCTCAGCGAGAAAACGCGATTTCGGCGCTTCTGAGGGCCGAAAACGCGATATCGGCCGATTTTCGATCTGTCAGCAGATTCGGTTTCTGGGCAGTTTACATGTCGAACTGCACGGTAGAAACGATAAAACAGCTCCTCCGTGCAGTTTTCATACCGAGTCACCGTCCACTGGGCTCAGCGAGAAAACGCGATTTCGGCGCTTCTGAGGGCCGAAAACGCGATATCGGCCGATTTGCGATCTGTCAGCAGATTCGGTTTCTGGGCAGTTTACATGTCGAACTGCACGGTAGAAACGATAAAACAGCTCCTCCGTGCAGTTTTCATACCGAGTCACCGTCCACTGGGCTCAGCGAGAAAACGCGATTTCGGCGCTTCTGAGGGCCGAAAACGCGATATCGGCCGATTTTCGATCTGTCAGCAGATTCGGTTTCTGGGCAGTTTACATGTCGAACTGCACGGTAGAAACGATAAAACAGCTCCTCCGTGCAGTTTTCATACCGAGTCACCGTCCACTGGGCTCAGCGAGAAAACGCGATTTCGGCGCTTCTGAGGGCCGAAAACGCGATATCGGCCGATTTGCGATCTGTCAGCAGATTCGTTTTCTGGGCAGTTTACATGTCGAACTGCACGGTAGAAACGATAAAACAGCTCCTCCGTGCAGTTTTCATACCGAGTCACCGTCCACTGGGCTCAGCGAGAAAACGCGATTTCGGCGCTTCTGAGGGCCGAAAACGCGATATCGGCCGATTTTCGATCTGTCAGCAGATTCGGTTTCTGGGCAGTTTACATGTCGAACTGCACGGTAGAAACGATAAAACAGCTCCTCCGTGCAGTTTTCATACCGAGTCACCGTCCACTGGGCTCAGCGAGAAAACGCGATTTCGGCGCTTCTGAGGGCCGAAAACGCGATATCGGCCGATTTGCGATCTGTCAGCAGATTCGGTTTCTGGGCAGTTTACATGTCGAACTGCACGGTAGAAACGATAAAACAGCTCCTCCGTGCAGTTTTCATACCGAGTCACCGTCCACTGGGCTCAGCGAGAAAACGCGATTTCGGCGCTTCTGAGGGCCGAAAACGCGATATCGGCCGATTTTCGATCTGTCAGCAGATTCGGTTTCTGGGCAGTTTACATGTCGAACTGCACGGTAGAAACGATAAAACAGCTCCTCCGTGCAGTTTTCATACCGAGTCACCGTCCACTGGGCTCAGCGAGAAAACGCGATTTCGGCGCTTCTGAGGGCCGAAAACGCGATATCGGCCGATTTTCGATCTGTCAGCAGATTCGGTTTCTGGGCAGTTTACATGTCGAACTGCACGGTAGAAACGATAAAACAGCTCCTCCGTGCAGTTTTCATACCGAGTCACCGTCCACTGGGCTCAGCGAGAAAACGCGATTTCGGCGCTTCTGAGGGCCGAAAACGCGATATCGGCCGATTTGCGATCTGTCAGCAGATTCGGTTTCTGGGCAGTTTACATGTCGAACTGCACGGTAGAAACGATAAAACAGCTCCTCCGTGCAGTTTTCATACCGAGTCACCGTCCACTGGGCTCAGCGAGAAAACGCGATTTCGGCGCTTCTGAGGGCCGAAAACGCGATATCGGCCGATTTGCGATCTGTCAGCAGATTCGGTTTCTGGGCAGTTTACATGTCGAACTGCACGGTAGAAACGATAAAACAGCTCCTCCGTGCAGTTTTCATACCGAGTCACCGTCCACTGGGCTCAGCGAGAAAACGCGATTTCGGCGCTTCTGAGGGCCGAAAACGCGATATCGGCCGATTTGCGATCTGTCAGCAGATTCGGTTTCTGGGCAGTTTACATGTCGAACTGCACGGTAGAAACGATAAAACAGCTCCTCCGTGCAGTTTTCATACCGAGTCACCGTCCACTGGGCTCAGCGAGAAAACGCGATTTCGGCGCTTCTGAGGGCCGAAAACGCGATATCGGCCGATTTTCGATCTGTCAGCAGATTCGGTTTCTGGGCAGTTTACATGTCGAACTGCACGGTAGAAACGATAAAACAGCTCCTCCGTGCAGTTTTCATACCGAGTCACCGTCCACTGGGCTCAGCGAGAAAACGCGATTTCGGCGCTTCTGGGCCGAAAACGCGATATCGGCCGATTTGCGATCTGTCAGCAGATTCGGTTTCTGGGCAGTTTACATGTCGAACTGCACGGTAGAAACGATAAAACAGCTCCTCCGTGCAGTTTTCATACCGAGTCACCGTCCACTGGGCTCAGCGAGAAAACGCGATTTCGGCGCTTCTGAGGGCCGAAAACGCGATATCGGCCGATTTTCGATCTGTCAGCAGATTCGGTTTCTGGGCAGTTTACATGTCGAACTGCACGGTAGAAACGATAAAACAGCTCCTCCGTGCAGTTTTCATACCGAGTCACCGTCCACTGGGCTCAGCGAGAAAACGCGATTTCGGCGCTTCTGAGGGCCGAAAACGCGATATCGGCCGATTTTCGATCTGTCAGCAGATTCGGTTTCTGGGCAGTTTACATGTCGAACTGCACGGTAGAAACGATAAAACAGCTCCTCCGTGCAGTTTTCATACCGAGTCACCGTCCACTGGGCTCAGCGAGAAAACGCGATTTCGGCGCTTCGGAGGGCCGAAAACGCGATATCGGCCGATTTGCGATCTGTCAGCAGATTCGGTTTCTGGGCAGTTTACATGTCGAACTGCACGGTAGAAACGATAAAACAGCTCCTCCGTGCAGTTTTCATACCGAGTCACCGTCCACTGGGCTCAGCGAGAAAACGCGATTTCGGCGCTTCTGAGGGCCGAAAACGCGATATCGGCCGATTTTCGATCTGTCAGCAGATTCGGTTTCTGGGCAGTTTACATGTCGAACTGCACGGTAGAAACGATAAAACAGCTCCTCCGTGCAGTTTTCATACCGAGTCACCGTCCACTGGGCTCAGCGAGAAAACGCGATTTCGGCGCTTCTGAGGGCCGAAAACGCGATATCGGCCGATTTGCGATCTGTCAGCAGATTCGGTTTCTGGGCAGTTTACATGTCGAACTGCACGGTAGAAACGATAAAACAGCTCCTCCGTGCAGTTTTCATACCGAGTCACCGTCCACTGGGCTCAGCGAGAAAACGCGATTTCGGCGCTTCTGAGGGCCGAAAACGCGATATCGGCCGATTTTCGATCTGTCAGCAGATTCGGTTTCTGGGCAGTTTACATGTCGAACTGCACGGTAGAAACGATAAAACAGCTCCTCCGTGCAGTTTTCATACCGAGTCACCGTCCACTGGGCTCAGCGAGAAAACGCGATTTCGGCGCTTCTGAGGGCCGAAAACGCGATATCGGCCGATTTTCGATCTGTCAGCAGATTCGGTTTCTGGGCAGTTTACATGTCGAACTGCACGGTAGAAACGATAAAACAGCTCCTCCGTGCAGTTTTCATACCGAGTCACCGTCCACTGGGCTCAGCGAGAAAACGCGATTTCGGCGCTTCTGAGGGCCGAAAACGCGATATCGGCCGATTTGCGATCTGTCAGCAGATTCGGTTTCTGGGCAGTTTACATGTCGAACTGCACGGTAGAAACGATAAAACAGCTCCTCCGTGCAGTTTTCATACCGAGTCACCGTCCACTGGGCTCAGCGAGAAAACGCGATTTCGGCGCTTCTGAGGGCCGAAAACGCGATATCGGCCGATTTGCGATCTGTCAGCAGATTCGGTTTCTGGGCAGTTTACATGTCGAACTGCACGGTAGAAACGATAAAACAGCTCCTCCGTGCAGTTTTCATACCGAGTCACCGTCCACTGGGCTCAGCGAGAAAACGCGATTTCGGCGCTTCTGAGGGCCGAAAACGCGATATCGGCCGATTTGCGATCTGTCAGCAGATTCGGTTTCTGGGCAGTTTACATGTCGAACTGCACGGTAGAAACGATAAAACAGCTCCTCCGTGCAGTTTTCATACCGAGTCACCGTCCACTGGGCTCAGCGAGAAAACGCGATTTCGGCGCTTCTGAGGGCCGAAAACGCGATATCGGCCGATTTTCGATCTGTCAGCAGATTCGGTTTCTGGGCAGTTTACATGTCGAACTGCACGGTAGAAACGATAAAACAGCTCCTCCGTGCAGTTTTCATACCGAGTCACCGTCCACTGGGCTCAGCGAGAAAACGCGATTTCGGCGCTTCTGAGGGCCGAAAACGCGATATCGGCCGATTTGCGATCTGTCAGCAGATTCGGTTTCTGGGCAGTTTACATGTCGAACTGCACGGTAGAAACGATAAAACAGCTCCTCCGTGCAGTTTTCATACCGAGTCACCGTCCACTGGGCTCAGCGAGAAAACGCGATTTCGGCGCTTCTGAGGGCCGAAAACGCGATATCGGCCGATTTGCGATCTGTCAGCAGATTCGGTTTCTGGGCAGTTTACATGTCGAACTGCACGGTAGAAACGATAAAACAGCTCCTCCGTGCAGTTTTCATACCGAGTCACCGTCCACTGGGCTCAGCGAGAAAACGCGATTTCGGCGCTTCTGAGGGCCGAAAACGCGATATCGGCCGATTTTCGATCTGTCAGCAGATTCGGTTTCTGGGCAGTTTACATGTCGAACTGCACGGTAGAAACGATAAAACAGCTCCTCCGTGCAGTTTTCATACCGAGTCACCGTCCACTGGCAGCAGCGAGAAAACGCGATTTCGGCGCTTCTGAGGGCCGAAAACGCGATATCGGCCGATTTGCGATCTGTCAGCAGATTCGGTTTCTGGGCAGTTTACATGTCGAACTGCACGGTAGAAACGATAAAACAGCTCCTCCGTGCAGTTTTCATACCGAGTCACCGTCCACTGGGCTCAGCGAGAAAACGCGATTTCGGCGCTTCTGAGGGCCGAAAACGCGATATCGGCCGATTTTCGATCTGTCAGCAGATTCGGTTTCTGGGCAGTTTACATGTCGAACTGCACGGTAGAAACGATAAAACAGCTCCTCCGTGCAGTTTTCATACCGAGTCACCGTCCACTGGGCTCAGCGAGAAAACGCGATTTCGGCGCTTCTGAGGGCCGAAAACGCGATATCGGCCGATTTGCGATCTGTCAGCAGATTCGGTTTCTGGGCAGTTTACATGTCGAACTGCACGGTAGAAACGATAAAACAGCTCCTCCGTGCAGTTTTCATACCGAGTCACCGTCCACTGGGCTCAGCGAGAAAACGCGATTTCGGCGCTTCTGAGGGCCGAAAACGCGATATCGGCCGATTTGCGATCTGTCAGCAGATTCGGTTTCTGGGCAGTTTACATGTCGAACTGCACGGTAGAAACGATAAAACAGCTCCTCCGTGCAGTTTTCATACCGAGTCACCGTCCACTGGGCTCAGCGAGAAAACGCGATTTCGGCGCTTCTGAGGGCCGAAAACGCGATATCGGCCGATTTGCGATCTGTCAGCAGATTCGGTTTCTGGGCAGTTTACATGTCGAACTGCACGGTAGAAACGATAAAACAGCTCCTCCGTGCAGTTTTCATACCGAGTCACCGTCCACTGGGCTCAGCGAGAAAACGCGATTTCGGCGCTTCTGAGGGCCGAAAACGCGATATCGGCCGATTTGCGATCTGTCAGCAGATTCGGTTTCTGGGCAGTTTACATGTCGAACTGCACGGTAGAAACGATAAAACAGCTCCTCCGTGCAGTTTTCATACCGAGTCACCGTCCACTGGGCTCAGCGAGAAAACGCGATTTCGGCGCTTCTGAGGGCCGAAAACGCGATATCGGCCGATTTGCGATCTGTCAGCAGATTCGGTTTCTGGGCAGTTTACATGTCGAACTGCACGGTAGAAACGATAAAACAGCTCCTCCGTGCAGTTTTCATACCGAGTCACCGTCCACTGGGCTCAGCGAGAAAACGCGATTTCGGCGCTTCTGAGGGCCGAAAACGCGATATCGGCCGATTTGCGATCTGTCAGCAGATTCGGTTTCTGGGCAGTTTACATGTCGAACTGCACGGTAGAAACGATAAAACAGCTCCTCCGTGCAGTTTTCATACCGAGTCACCGTCCACTGGGCTCAGCGAGAAAACGCGATTTCGGCGCTTCTGAGGGCCGAAAACGCGATATCGGCCGATTTGCGATCTGTCAGCAGATTCGGTTTCTGGGCAGTTTACATGTCGAACTGCACGGTAGAAACGATAAAACAGCTCCTCCGTGCAGTTTTCATACCGAGTCACCGTCCACTGGGCTCAGCGAGAAAACGCGATTTCGGCGCTTCTGAGGGCCGAAAACGCGATATCGGCCGATTTTCGATCTGTCAGCAGATTCGGTTTCTGGGCAGTTTACATGTCGAACTGCACGGTAGAAACGATAAAACAGCTCCTCCGTGCAGTTTTCATACCGAGTCACCGTCCACTGGGCTCAGCGAGAAAACGCGATTTCGGCGCTTCTGAGGGCCGAAAACGCGATATCGGCCGATTTGCGATCTGTCAGCAGATTCGGTTTCTGGGCAGTTTACATGTCGAACTGCACGGTAGAAACGATAAAACAGCTCCTCCGTGCAGTTTTCATACCGAGTCACCGTCCACTGGGCTCAGCGAGAAAACGCGATTTCGGCGCTTCTGAGGGCCGAAAACGCGATATCGGCCGATTTGCGATCTGTCAGCAGATTCGGTTTCTGGGCAGTTTACATGTCGAACTGCACGGTAGAAACGATAAAACAGCTCCTCCGTGCAGTTTTCATACCGAGTCACCGTCCACTGGGCTCAGCGAGAAAACGCGATTTCGGCGCTTCTGAGGGCCGAAAACGCGATATCGGCCGATTTGCGATCTGTCAGCAGATTCGGTTTCTGGGCAGTTTACATGTCGAACTGCACGGTAGAAACGATAAAACAGCTCCTCCGTGCAGTTTTCATACCGAGTCACCGTCCACTGGGCTCAGCGAGAAAACGCGATTTCGGCGCTTCTGAGGGCCGAAAACGCGATATCGGCCGATTTTCGATCTGTCAGCAGATTCGGTTTCTGGGCAGTTTACATGTCGAACTGCACGGTAGAAACGATAAAACAGCTCCTCCGTGCAGTTTTCATACCGAGTCACCGTCCACTGGGCTCAGCGAGAAAACGCGATTTCGGCGCTTCTGAGGGCCGAAAACGCGATATCGGCCGATTTGCGATCTGTCAGCAGATTCGGTTTCTGGGCAGTTTACATGTCGAACTGCACGGTAGAAACGATAAAACAGCTCCTCCGTGCAGTTTTCATACCGAGTCACCGTCCACTGGGCTCAGCGAGAAAACGCGATTTCGGCGCTTCTGAGGGCCGAAAACGCGATATCGGCCGATTTGCGATCTGTCAGCAGATTCGGTTTCTGGGCAGTTTACATGTCGAACTGCACGGTAGAAACGATAAAACAGCTCCTCCGTGCAGTTTTCATACCGAGTCACCGTCCACTGGGCTCAGCGAGAAAACGCGATTTCGGCGCTTCTGAGGGCCGAAAACGCGATATCGGCCGATTTGCGATCTGTCAGCAGATTCGGTTTCTGGGCAGTTTACATGTCGAACTGCACGGTAGAAACGATAAAACAGCTCCTCCGTGCAGTTTTCATACCGAGTCACCGTCCACTGGGCTCAGCGAGAAAACGCGATTTCGGCGCTTCTGAGGGCCGAAAACGCGATATCGGCCGATTTGCGATCTGTCAGCAGATTCGGTTTCTGGGCAGTTTACATGTCAAACTGCACGGTAGAAACGATAAAACAGCTCCTCCGTGCAGTTTTCATACCGAGTCACCGTCCACTGGGCTCAGCGAGAAAACGCGATTTCGGCGCTTCTGAGGGCCGAAAACGCGATATCGGCCACCGATTTCTGAGGGCCGAAAACGCGATATCGCGATCTGTCAGCAGATTCGGTTTCTGGGCAGTTTACATGTCGAACTGCACGGTAGAAACGATAAAACAGCTCCTCCGTGCAGTTTTCATACCGAGTCACCGTCCACTGGGCTCAGCGAGAAAACGCGATTTCGGCGCTTCTGAGGGCCGAAAACGCGATATCGGCCGATTTGCGATCTGTCAGCAGATTCGGTTTCTGGGCAGTTTACATGTCGAACTGCACGGTAGAAACGATAAAACAGCTCCTCCGTGCAGTTTTCATACCGAGTCACCGTCCACTGGGCTCAGCGAGAAAACGCGATTTCGGCGCTTCTGAGGGCCGAAAACGCGATATCGGCCGATTTGCGATCTGTCAGCAGATTCGGTTTCTGGGCAGTTTACATGTCGAACTGCACGGTAGAAACGATAAAACAGCTCCTCCGTGCAGTTTTCATACCGAGTCACCGTCCACTGGGCTCAGCGAGAAAACGCGATTTCGGCGCTTCTGAGGGCCGAAAACGCGATATCGGCCGATTTGCGATCTGTCAGCAGATTCGGTTTCTGGGCAGTTTACATGTCGAACTGCACGGTAGAAACGATAAAACAGCTCCTCCGTGCAGTTTTCATACCGAGTCACCGTCCACTGGGCTCAGCGAGAAAACGCGATTTCGGCGCTTCTGAGGGCCGAAAACGCGATATCGGCCGATTTGCGATCTGTCAGCAGATTCGGTTTCTGGGCAGTTTACATGTCGAACTGCACGGTAGAAACGATAAAACAGCTCCTCCGTGCAGTTTTCATACCGAGTCACCGTCCACTGGGCTCAGCGAGAAAACGCGATTTCGGCGCTTCTGAGGGCCGAAAACGCGATATCGGCCGATTTGCGATCTGTCAGCAGATTCGGTTTCTGGGCAGTTTACATGTCGAACTGCACGGTAGAAACGATAAAACAGCTCCTCCGTGCAGTTTTCATACCGAGTCACCGTCCACTGGGCTCAGCGAGAAAACGCGATTTCGGCGCTTCTGAGGGCCGAAAACGCGATATCGGCCGATTTGCGATCTGTCAGCAGATTCGGTTTCTGGGCAGTTTACATGTCGAACTGCACGGTAGAAACGATAAAACAGCTCCTCCGTGCAGTTTTCATACCGAGTCACCGTCCACTGGGCTCAGCGAGAAAACGCGATTTCGGCGCTTCTGAGGGCCGAAAACGCGATATCGGCCGATTTGCGATCTGTCAGCAGATTCGGTTTCTGGGCAGTTTACATGTCGAACTGCACGGTAGAAACGATAAAACAGCTCCTCCGTGCAGTTTTCATACCGAGTCACCGTCCACTGGGCTCAGCGAGAAAACGCGATTTCGGCGCTTCTGAGGGCCGAAAACGCGATATCGGCCGATTTGCGATCTGTCAGCAGATTCGGTTTCTGGGCAGTTTACATGTCGAACTGCACGGTAGAAACGATAAAACAGCTCCTCCGTGCAGTTTTCATACCGAGTCACCGTCCACTGGGCTCAGCGAGAAAACGCGATTTCGGCGCTTCTGAGGGCCGAAAACGCGATATCGGCCGATTTGCGATCTGTCAGCAGATTCGGTTTCTGGGCAGTTTACATGTCGAACTGCACGGTAGAAACGATAAAACAGCTCCTCCGTGCAGTTTTCATACCGAGTCACCGTCCACTGGGCTCAGCGAGAAAACGCGATTTCGGCGCTTCTGAGGGCCGAAAACGCGATATCGGCCGATTTGCGATCTGTCAGCAGATTCGGTTTCTGGGCAGTTTACATGTCGAACTGCACGGTAGAAACGATAAAACAGCTCCTCCGTGCAGTTTTCATACCGAGTCACCGTCCACTGGGCTCAGCGAGAAAACGCGATTTCGGCGCTTCTGAGGGCCGAAAACGCGATATCGGCCGATTTGCGATCTGTCAGCAGATTCGGTTTCTGGGCAGTTTACATGTCGAACTGCACGGTAGAAACGATAAAACAGCTCCTCCGTGCAGTTTTCATACCGAGTCACCGTCCACTGGGCTCAGCGAGAAAACGCGATTTCGGCGCTTCTGAGGGCCGAAAACGCGATATCGGCCGATTTTCGATCTGTCAGCAGATTCGGTTTCTGGGCAGTTTACATGTCGAACTGCACGGTAGAAACGATAAAACAGCTCCTCCGTGCAGTTTTCATACCGAGTCACCGTCCACTGGGCTCAGCGAGAAAACGCGATTTCGGCGCTTCTGAGGGCCGAAAACGCGATATCGGCCGATTTTCGATCTGTCAGCAGATTCGGTTTCTGGGCAGTTTACATGTCGAACTGCACGGTAGAAACGATAAAACAGCTCCTCCGTGCAGTTTTCATACCGAGTCACCGTCCACTGGGCTCAGCGAGAAAACGCGATTTCGGCGCTTCTGAGGGCCGAAAACGCGATATCGGCCGATTTGCGATCTGTCAGCAGATTCGGTTTCTGGGCAGTTTACATGTCGAACTGCACGGTAGAAACGATAAAACAGCTCCTCCGTGCAGTTTTCATACCGAGTCACCGTCCACTGGGCTCAGCGAGAAAACGCGATTTCGGCGCTTCTGAGGGCCGAAAACGCGATATCGGCCGATTTGCGATCTGTCAGCAGATTCGGTTTCTGGGCAGTTTACATGTCGAACTGCACGGTAGAAACGATAAAACAGCTCCTCCGTGCAGTTTTCATACCGAGTCACCGTCCACTGGGCTCAGCGAGAAAACGCGATTTCGGCGCTTCTGAGGGCCGAAAACGCGATATCGGCCGATTTTCGATCTGTCAGCAGATTCGGTTTCTGGGCAGTTTACATGTCGAACTGCACGGTAGAAACGATAAAACAGCTCCTCCGTGCAGTTTTCATACCGAGTCACCGTCCACTGGGCTCAGCGAGAAAACGCGATTTCGGCGCTTCTGAGGGCCGAAAACGCGATATCGGCCGATTTGCGATCTGTCAGCAGATTCGGTTTCTGGGCAGTTTACATGTCGAACTGCACGGTAGAAACGATAAAACAGCTCCTCCGTGCAGTTTTCATACCGAGTCACCGTCCACTGGGCTCAGCGAGAAAACGCGATTTCGGCGCTTCTGAGGGCCGAAAACGCGATATCGGCCGATTTTCGATCTGTCAGCAGATTCGGTTTCTGGGCAGTTTACATGTCGAACTGCACGGTAGAAACGATAAAACAGCTCCTCCGTGCAGTTTTCATACCGAGTCACCGTCCACTGGGCTCAGCGAGAAAACGCGATTTCGGCGCTTCTGAGGGCCGAAAACGCGATATCGGCCGATTTGCGATCTGTCAGCAGATTCGGTTTCTGGGCAGTTTACATGTCGAACTGCACGGTAGAAACGATAAAACAGCTCCTCCGTGCAGTTTTCATACCGAGTCACCGTCCACTGGGCTCAGCGAGAAAACGCGATTTCGGCGCTTCTGAGGGCCGAAAACGCGATATCGGCCGATTTGCGATCTGTCAGCAGATTCGGTTTCTGGGCAGTTTACATGTCGAACTGCACGGTAGAAACGATAAAACAGCTCCTCCGTGCAGTTTTCATACCGAGTCACCGTCCACTGGGCTCAGCGAGAAAACGCGATTTCGGCGCTTCTGAGGGCCGAAAACGCGATATCGGCCGATTTGCGATCTGTCAGCAGATTCGGTTTCTGGGCAGTTTACATGTCGAACTGCACGGTAGAAACGATAAAACAGCTCCTCCGTGCAGTTTTCATACCGAGTCACCGTCCACTGGGCTCAGCGAGAAAACGCGATTTCGGCGCTTCTGAGGGCCGAAAACGCGATATCGGCCGATTTTCGATCTGTCAGCAGATTCGGTTTCTGGGCAGTTTACATGTCGAACTGCACGGTAGAAACGATAAAACAGCTCCTCCGTGCAGTTTTCATACCGAGTCACCGTCCACTGGGCTCAGCGAGAAAACGCGATTTCGGCGCTTCTGAGGGCCGAAAACGCGATATCGGCCGATTTGCGATCTGTCAGCAGATTCGGTTTCTGGGCAGTTTACATGTCGAACTGCACGGTAGAAACGATAAAACAGCTCCTCCGTGCAGTTTTCATACCGAGTCACCGTCCACTGGGCTCAGCGAGAAAACGCGATTTCGGCGCTTCTGAGGGCCGAAAACGCGATATCGGCCGATTTTCGATCTGTCAGCAGATTCGGTTTCTGGGCAGTTTACATGTCGAACTGCACGGTAGAAACGATAAAACAGCTCCTCCGTGCAGTTTTCATACCGAGTCACCGTCCACTGGGCTCAGCGAGAAAACGCGATTTCGGCGCTTCTGAGGGCCGAAAACGCGATATCGGCCGATTTGCGATCTGTCAGCAGATTCGGTTTCTGGGCAGTTTACATGTCGAACTGCACGGTAGAAACGATAAAACAGCTCCTCCGTGCAGTTTTCATACCGAGTCACCGTCCACTGGGCTCAGCGAGAAAACGCGATTTCGGCGCTTCTGAGGGCCGAAAACGCGATATCGGCCGATTTGCGATCTGTCAGCAGATTCGGTTTCTGGGCAGTTTACATGTCGAACTGCACGGTAGAAACGATAAAACAGCTCCTCCGTGCAGTTTTCATACCGAGTCACCGTCCACTGGGCTCAGCGAGAAAACGCGATTTCGGCGCTTCTGAGGGCCGAAAACGCGATATCGGCCGATTTGCGATCTGTCAGCAGATTCGGTTTCTGGGCAGTTTACATGTCGAACTGCACGGTAGAAACGATAAAACAGCTCCTCCGTGCAGTTTTCATACCGAGTCACCGTCCACTGGGCTCAGCGAGAAAACGCGATTTCGGCGCTTCTGAGGGCCGAAAACGCGATATCGGCCGATTTGCGATCTGTCAGCAGATTCGGTTTCTGGGCAGTTTACATGTCGAACTGCACGGTAGAAACGATAAAACAGCTCCTCCGTGCAGTTTTCATACCGAGTCACCGTCCACTGGGCTCAGCGAGAAAACGCGATTTCGGCGCTTCTGAGGGCCGAAAACGCGATATCGGCCGATTTGCGATCTGTCAGCAGATTCGGTTTCTGGGCAGTTTACATGTCGAACTGCACGGTAGAAACGATAAAACAGCTCCTCCGTGCAGTTTTCATACCGAGTCACCGTCCACTGGGCTCAGCGAGAAAACGCGATTTCGGCGCTTCTGAGGGCCGAAAACGCGATATCGGCCGATTTTCGATCTGTCAGCAGATTCGGTTTCTGGGCAGTTTACATGTCGAACTGCACGGTAGAAACGATAAAACAGCTCCTCCGTGCAGTTTTCATACCGAGTCACCGTCCACTGGGCTCAGCGAGAAAACGCGATTTCGGCGCTTCTGAGGGCCGAAAACGCGATATCGGCCGATTTGCGATCTGTCAGCAGATTCGGTTTCTGGGCAGTTTACATGTCGAACTGCACGGTAGAAACGATAAAACAGCTCCTCCGTGCAGTTTTCATACCGAGTCACCGTCCACTGGGCTCAGCGAGAAAACGCGATTTCGGCGCTTCTGAGGGCCGAAAACGCGATATCGGCCGATTTTCGATCTGTCAGCAGATTCGGTTTCTGGGCAGTTTACATGTCGAACTGCACGGTAGAAACGATAAAACAGCTCCTCCGTGCAGTTTTCATACCGAGTCACCGTCCACTGGGCTCAGCGAGAAAACGCGATTTCGGCGCTTCTGAGGGCCGAAAACGCGATATCGGCCGATTTGCGATCTGTCAGCAGATTCGGTTTCTGGGCAGTTTACATGTCGAACTGCACGGTAGAAACGATAAAACAGCTCCTCCGTGCAGTTTTCATACCGAGTCACCGTCCACTGGGCTCAGCGAGAAAACGCGATTTCGGCGCTTCTGAGGGCCGAAAACGCGATATCGGCCGATTTTCGATCTGTCAGCAG
Source organism: Cryptocheilus praepositus (assembly GCA_033815515.1). NCBI lineage: Eukaryota > Metazoa > Arthropoda > Insecta > Hymenoptera > Pompilidae > Cryptocheilus > Cryptocheilus praepositus. The sequence continues at coordinate 31,338 of JAWWQZ010000065.1, read as the reverse complement.
ATTCGGTTTCTGGGCAGTTTACATGTCGAACTGCACGGTAGAAACGATAAAACAGCTCCTCCGTGCAGTTTTCATACCGAGTCACCGTCCACTGGGCTCAGCGAGAAAACGCGATTTCGGCGCTTCTGAGGGCCGAAAACGCGATATCGGCCGATTTGCGATCTGTCAGCAGATTCGGTTTCTGGGCAGTTTACATGTCGAACTGCACGGTAGAAACGATAAAACAGCTCCTCCGTGCAGTTTTCATACCGAGTCACCGTCCACTGGGCTCAGCGAGAAAACGCGATTTCGGCGCTTCTGAGGGCCGAAAACGCGATATCGGCCGATTTGCGATCTGTCAGCAGATTCGGTTTCTGGGCAGTTTACATGTCGAACTGCACGGTAGAAACGATAAAACAGCTCCTCCGTGCAGTTTTCATACCGAGTCACCGTCCACTGGGCTCAGCGAGAAAACGCGATTTCGGCGCTTCTGAGGGCCGAAAACGCGATATCGGCCGATTTTCGATCTGTCAGCAGATTCGGTTTCTGGGCAGTTTACATGTCGAACTGCACGGTAGAAACGATAAAACAGCTCCTCCGTGCAGTTTTCATACCGAGTCACCGTCCACTGGGCTCAGCGAGAAAACGCGATTTCGGCGCTTCTGAGGGCCGAAAACGCGATATCGGCCGATTTGCGATCTGTCAGCAGATTCGGTTTCTGGGCAGTTTACATGTCGAACTGCACGGTAGAAACGATAAAACAGCTCCTCCGTGCAGTTTTCATACCGAGTCACCGTCCACTGGGCTCAGCGAGAAAACGCGATTTCGGCGCTTCTGAGGGCCGAAAACGCGATATCGGCCGATTTGCGATCTGTCAGCAGATTCGGTTTCTGGGCAGTTTACATGTCGAACTGCACGGTAGAAACGATAAAACAGCTCCTCCGTGCAGTTTTCATACCGAGTCACCGTCCACTGGGCTCAGCGAGAAAACGCGATTTCGGCGCTTCTGAGGGCCGAAAACGCGATATCGGCCGATTTGCGATCTGTCAGCAGATTCGGTTTCTGGGCAGTTTACATGTCGAACTGCACGGTAGAAACGATAAAACAGCTCCTCCGTGCAGTTTTCATACCGAGTCACCGTCCACTGGGCTCAGCGAGAAAACGCGATTTCGGCGCTTCTGAGGGCCGAAAACGCGATATCGGCCGATTTTCGATCTGTCAGCAGATTCGGTTTCTGGGCAGTTTACATGTCGAACTGCACGGTAGAAACGATAAAACAGCTCCTCCGTGCAGTTTTCATACCGAGTCACCGTCCACTGGGCTCAGCGAGAAAACGCGATTTCGGCGCTTCTGAGGGCCGAAAACGCGATATCGGCCGATTTGCGATCTGTCAGCAGATTCGGTTTCTGGGCAGTTTACATGTCGAACTGCACGGTAGAAACGATAAAACAGCTCCTCCGTGCAGTTTTCATACCGAGTCACCGTCCACTGGGCTCAGCGAGAAAACGCGATTTCGGCGCTTCTGAGGGCCGAAAACGCGATATCGGCCGATTTGCGATCTGTCAGCAGATTCGGTTTCTGGGCAGTTTACATGTCGAACTGCACGGTAGAAACGATAAAACAGCTCCTCCGTGCAGTTTTCATACCGAGTCACCGTCCACTGGGCTCAGCGAGAAAACGCGATTTCGGCGCTTCTGAGGGCCGAAAACGCGATATCGGCCGATTTGCGATCTGTCAGCAGATTCGGTTTCTGGGCAGTTTACATGTCGAACTGCACGGTAGAAACGATAAAACAGCTCCTCCGTGCAGTTTTCATACCGAGTCACCGTCCACTGGGCTCAGCGAGAAAACGCGATTTCGGCGCTTCTGAGGGCCGAAAACGCGATATCGGCCGATTTGCGATCTGTCAGCAGATTCGGTTTCTGGGCAGTTTACATGTCGAACTGCACGGTAGAAACGATAAAACAGCTCCTCCGTGCAGTTTTCATACCGAGTCACCGTCCACTGGGCTCAGCGAGAAAACGCGATTTCGGCGCTTCTGAGGGCCGAAAACGCGATATCGGCCGATTTTCGATCTGTCAGCAGATTCGGTTTCTGGGCAGTTTACATGTCGAACTGCACGGTAGAAACGATAAAACAGCTCCTCCGTGCAGTTTTCATACCGAGTCACCGTCCACTGGGCTCAGCGAGAAAACGCGATTTCGGCGCTTCTGAGGGCCGAAAACGCGATATCGGCCGATTTTCGATCTGTCAGCAGATTCGGTTTCTGGGCAGTTTACATGTCGAACTGCACGGTAGAAACGATAAAACAGCTCCTCCGTGCAGTTTTCATACCGAGTCACCGTCCACTGGGCTCAGCGAGAAAACGCGATTTCGGCGCTTCTGAGGGCCGAAAACGCGATATCGGCCGATTTGCGATCTGTCAGCAGATTCGGTTTCTGGGCAGTTTACATGTCGAACTGCACGGTAGAAACGATAAAACAGCTCCTCCGTGCAGTTTTCATACCGAGTCACCGTCCACTGGGCTCAGCGAGAAAACGCGATTTCGGCGCTTCTGAGGGCCGAAAACGCGATATCGGCCGATTTTCGATCTGTCAGCAGATTCGGTTTCTGGGCAGTTTACATGTCGAACTGCACGGTAGAAACGATAAAACAGCTCCTCCGTGCAGTTTTCATACCGAGTCACCGTCCACTGGGCTCAGCGAGAAAACGCGATTTCGGCGCTTCTGAGGGCCGAAAACGCGATATCGGCCGATTTGCGATCTGTCAGCAGATTCGGTTTCTGGGCAGTTTACATGTCGAACTGCACGGTAGAAACGATAAAACAGCTCCTCCGTGCAGTTTTCATACCGAGTCACCGTCCACTGGGCTCAGCGAGAAAACGCGATTTCGGCGCTTCTGAGGGCCGAAAACGCGATATCGGCCGATTTGCGATCTGTCAGCAGATTCGGTTTCTGGGCAGTTTACATGTCGAACTGCACGGTAGAAACGATAAAACAGCTCCTCCGTGCAGTTTTCATACCGAGTCACCGTCCACTGGGCTCAGCGAGAAAACGCGATTTCGGCGCTTCTGAGGGCCGAAAACGCGATATCGGCCGATTTGCGATCTGTCAGCAGATTCGGTTTCTGGGCAGTTTACATGTCGAACTGCACGGTAGAAACGATAAAACAGCTCCTCCGTGCAGTTTTCATACCGAGTCACCGTCCACTGGGCTCAGCGAGAAAACGCGATTTCGGCGCTTCTGAGGGCCGAAAACGCGATATCGGCCGATTTTCGATCTGTCAGCAGATTCGGTTTCTGGGCAGTTTACATGTCGAACTGCACGGTAGAAACGATAAAACAGCTCCTCCGTGCAGTTTTCATACCGAGTCACCGTCCACTTCAGCGAGAAAACGCGATTTCGGCGCTTCTGAGGGCCGAAAACGCGATATCGGCCGATTTGCGATCTGTCAGCAGATTCGGTTTCTGGGCAGTTTACATGTCGAACTGCACGGTAGAAACGATAAAACAGCTCCTCCGTGCAGTTTTCATACCGAGTCACCGTCCACTGGGCTCAGCGAGAAAACGCGATTTCGGCGCTTCTGAGGGCCGAAAACGCGATATCGGCCGATTTTCGATCTGTCAGCAGATTCGGTTTCTGGGCAGTTTACATGTCGAACTGCACGGTAGAAACGATAAAACAGCTCCTCCGTGCAGTTTTCATACCGAGTCACCGTCCACTGGGCTCAGCGAGAAAACGCGATTTCGGCGCTTCTGAGGGCCGAAAACGCGATATCGGCCGATTTGCGATCTGTCAGCAGATTCGGTTTCTGGGCAGTTTACATGTCGAACTGCACGGTAGAAACGATAAAACAGCTCCTCCGTGCAGTTTTCATACCGAGTCACCGTCCACTGGGCTCAGCGAGAAAACGCGATTTCGGCGCTTCTGAGGGCCGAAAACGCGATATCGGCCGATTTTCGATCTGTCAGCAGATTCGGTTTCTGGGCAGTTTACATGTCGAACTGCACGGTAGAAACGATAAAACAGCTCCTCCGTGCAGTTTTCATACCGAGTCACCGTCCACTGGGCTCAGCGAGAAAACGCGATTTCGGCGCTTGAGGGCCGAAAACGCGATATCGGCCGATTTGCGATCTGTCAGCAGATTCGGTTTCTGGGCAGTTTACATGTCGAACTGCACGGTAGAAACGATAAAACAGCTCCTCCGTGCAGTTTTCATACCGAGTCACCGTCCACTGGGCTCAGCGAGAAAACGCGATTTCGGCGCTTCTGAGGGCCGAAAACGCGATATCGGCCGATTTGCGATCTGTCAGCAGATTCGGTTTCTGGGCAGTTTACATGTCGAACTGCACGGTAGAAACGATAAAACAGCTCCTCCGTGCAGTTTTCATACCGAGTCACCGTCCACTGGGCTCAGCGAGAAAACGCGATTTCGGCGCTTCTGAGGGCCGAAAACGCGATATCGGCCGATTTGCGATCTGTCAGCAGATTCGGTTTCTGGGCAGTTTACATGTCGAACTGCACGGTAGAAACGATAAAACAGCTCCTCCGTGCAGTTTTCATACCGAGTCACCGTCCACTGGGCTCAGCGAGAAAACGCGATTTCGGCGCTTCTGAGGGCCGAAAACGCGATATCGGCCGATTTGCGATCTGTCAGCAGATTCGGTTTCTGGGCAGTTTACATGTCGAACTGCACGGTAGAAACGATAAAACAGCTCCTCCGTGCAGTTTTCATACCGAGTCACCGTCCACTGGGCTCAGCGAGAAAACGCGATTTCGGCGCTTCTGAGGGCCGAAAACGCGATATCGGCCGATTTGCGATCTGTCAGCAGATTCGGTTTCTGGGCAGTTTACATGTCGAACTGCACGGTAGAAACGATAAAACAGCTCCTCCGTGCAGTTTTCATACCGAGTCACCGTCCACTGGGCTCAGCGAGAAAACGCGATTTCGGCGCTTCTGAGGGCCGAAAACGCGATATCGGCCGATTTTCGATCTGTCAGCAGATTCGGTTTCTGGGCAGTTTACATGTCGAACTGCACGGTAGAAACGATAAAACAGCTCCTCCGTGCAGTTTTCATACCGAGTCACCGTCCACTGGGCTCAGCGAGAAAACGCGATTTCGGCGCTTCTGAGGGCCGAAAACGCGATATCGGCCGATTTGCGATCTGTCAGCAGATTCGGTTTCTGGGCAGTTTACATGTCGAACTGCACGGTAGAAACGATAAAACAGCTCCTCCGTGCAGTTTTCATACCGAGTCACCGTCCACTGGGCTCAGCGAGAAAACGCGATTTCGGCGCTTCTGAGGGCCGAAAACGCGATATCGGCCGATTTGCGATCTGTCAGCAGATTCGGTTTCTGGGCAGTTTACATGTCGAACTGCACGGTAGAAACGATAAAACAGCTCCTCCGTGCAGTTTTCATACCGAGTCACCGTCCACTGGGCTCAGCGAGAAAACGCGATTTCGGCGCTTCTGAGGGCCGAAAACGCGATATCGGCCGATTTTCGATCTGTCAGCAGATTCGGTTTCTGGGCAGTTTACATGTCGAACTGCACGGTAGAAACGATAAAACAGCTCCTCCGTGCAGTTTTCATACCGAGTCACCGTCCACTGGGCTCAGCGAGAAAACGCGATTTCGGCGCTTCTGAGGGCCGAAAACGCGATATCGGCCGATTTGCGATCTGTCAGCAGATTCGGTTTCTGGGCAGTTTACATGTCGAACTGCACGGTAGAAACGATAAAACAGCTCCTCCGTGCAGTTTTCATACCGAGTCACCGTCCACTGGGCTCAGCGAGAAAACGCGATTTCGGCGCTTCTGAGGGCCGAAAACGCGATATCGGCCGATTTGCGATCTGTCAGCAGATTCGGTTTCTGGGCAGTTTACATGTCGAACTGCACGGTAGAAACGATAAAACAGCTCCTCCGTGCAGTTTTCATACCGAGTCACCGTCCACTGGGCTCAGCGAGAAAACGCGATTTCGGCGCTTCTGAGGGCCGAAAACGCGATATCGGCCGATTTGCGATCTGTCAGCAGATTCGGTTTCTGGGCAGTTTACATGTCGAACTGCACGGTAGAAACGATAAAACAGCTCCTCCGTGCAGTTTTCATACCGAGTCACCGTCCACTGGGCTCAGCGAGAAAACGCGATTTCGGCGCTTCTGAGGGCCGAAAACGCGATATCGGCCGATTTTCGATCTGTCAGCAGATTCGGTTTCTGGGCAGTTTACATGTCGAACTGCACGGTAGAAACGATAAAACAGCTCCTCCGTGCAGTTTTCATACCGAGTCACCGTCCACTGGGCTCAGCGAGAAAACGCGATTTCGGCGCTTCTGAGGGCCGAAAACGCGATATCGGCCGATTTGCGATCTGTCAGCAGATTCGGTTTCTGGGCAGTTTACATGTCGAACTGCACGGTAGAAACGATAAAACAGCTCCTCCGTGCAGTTTTCATACCGAGTCACCGTCCACTGGGCTCAGCGAGAAAACGCGATTTCGGCGCTTCTGAGGGCCGAAAACGCGATATCGGCCGATTTGCGATCTGTCAGCAGATTCGGTTTCTGGGCAGTTTACATGTCGAACTGCACGGTAGAAACGATAAAACAGCTCCTCCGTGCAGTTTTCATACCGAGTCACCGTCCACTGGGCTCAGCGAGAAAACGCGATTTCGGCGCTTCTGAGGGCCGAAAACGCGATATCGGCCGATTTTCGATCTGTCAGCAGATTCGGTTTCTGGGCAGTTTACATGTCGAACTGCACGGTAGAAACGATAAAACAGCTCCTCCGTGCAGTTTTCATACCGAGTCACCGTCCACTGGGCTCAGCGAGAAAACGCGATTTCGGCGCTTCTGAGGGCCGAAAACGCGATATCGGCCGATTTGCGATCTGTCAGCAGATTCGGTTTCTGGGCAGTTTACATGTCGAACTGCACGGTAGAAACGATAAAACAGCTCCTCCGTGCAGTTTTCATACCGAGTCACCGTCCACTGGGCTCAGCGAGAAAACGCGATTTCGGCGCTTCTGAGGGCCGAAAACGCGATATCGGCCGATTTGCGATCTGTCAGCAGATTCGGTTTCTGGGCAGTTTACATGTCGAACTGCACGGTAGAAACGATAAAACAGCTCCTCCGTGCAGTTTTCATACCGAGTCACCGTCCACTGGGCTCAGCGAGAAAACGCGATTTCGGCGCTTCTGAGGGCCGAAAACGCGATATCGGCCGATTTTCGATCTGTCAGCAGATTCGGTTTCTGGGCAGTTTACATGTCGAACTGCACGGTAGAAACGATAAAACAGCTCCTCCGTGCAGTTTTCATACCGAGTCACCGTCCACTGGGCTCAGCGAGAAAACGCGATTTCGGCGCTTCTGAGGGCCGAAAACGCGATATCGGCCGATTTGCGATCTGTCAGCAGATTCGGTTTCTGGGCAGTTTACATGTCGAACTGCACGGTAGAAACGATAAAACAGCTCCTCCGTGCAGTTTTCATACCGAGTCACCGTCCACTGGGCTCAGCGAGAAAACGCGATTTCGGCGCTTCTGAGGGCCGAAAACGCGATATCGGCCGATTTGCGATCTGTCAGCAGATTCGGTTTCTGGGCAGTTTACATGTCGAACTGCACGGTAGAAACGATAAAACAGCTCCTCCGTGCAGTTTTCATACCGAGTCACCGTCCACTGGGCTCAGCGAGAAAACGCGATTTCGGCGCTTCTGAGGGCCGAAAACGCGATATCGGCCGATTTTCGATCTGTCAGCAGATTCGGTTTCTGGGCAGTTTACATGTCGAACTGCACGGTAGAAACGATAAAACAGCTCCTCCGTGCAGTTTTCATACCGAGTCACCGTCCACTGGGCTCAGCGAGAAAACGCGATTTCGGCGCTTCTGAGGGCCGAAAACGCGATATCGGCCGATTTGCGATCTGTCAGCAGATTCGGTTTCTGGGCAGTTTACATGTCGAACTGCACGGTAGAAACGATAAAACAGCTCCTCCGTGCAGTTTTCATACCGAGTCACCGTCCACTGGGCTCAGCGAGAAAACGCGATTTCGGCGCTTCTGAGGGCCGAAAACGCGATATCGGCCGATTTGCGATCTGTCAGCAGATTCGGTTTCTGGGCAGTTTACATGTCGAACTGCACGGTAGAAACGATAAAACAGCTCCTCCGTGCAGTTTTCATACCGAGTCACCGTCCACTGGGCTCAGCGAGAAAACGCGATTTCGGCGCTTCTGAGGGCCGAAAACGCGATATCGGCCGATTTTCGATCTGTCAGCAGATTCGGTTTCTGGGCAGTTTACATGTCGAACTGCACGGTAGAAACGATAAAACAGCTCCTCCGTGCAGTTTTCATACCGAGTCACCGTCCACTGGGCTCAGCGAGAAAACGCGATTTCGGCGCTTCTGAGGGCCGAAAACGCGATATCGGCCGATTTTCGATCTGTCAGCAGATTCGGTTTCTGGGCAGTTTACATGTCGAACTGCACGGTAGAAACGATAAAACAGCTCCTCCGTGCAGTTTTCATACCGAGTCACCGTCCACTGGGCTCAGCGAGAAAACGCGATTTCGGCGCTTCTGAGGGCCGAAAACGCGATATCGGCCGATTTGCGATCTGTCAGCAGATTCGGTTTCTGGGCAGTTTACATGTCGAACTGCACGGTAGAAACGATAAAACAGCTCCTCCGTGCAGTTTTCATACCGAGTCACCGTCCACTGGGCTCAGCGAGAAAACGCGATTTCGGCGCTTCTGAGGGCCGAAAACGCGATATCGGCCGATTTGCGATCTGTCAGCAGATTCGGTTTCTGGGCAGTTTACATGTCGAACTGCACGGTAGAAACGATAAAACAGCTCCTCCGTGCAGTTTTCATACCGAGTCACCGTCCACTGGGCTCAGCGAGAAAACGCGATTTCGGCGCTTCTGAGGGCCGAAAACGCGATATCGGCCGATTTGCGATCTGTCAGCAGATTCGGTTTCTGGGCAGTTTACATGTCGAACTGCACGGTAGAAACGATAAAACAGCTCCTCCGTGCAGTTTTCATACCGAGTCACCGTCCACTGGGCTCAGCGAGAAAACGCGATTTCGGCGCTTCTGAGGGCCGAAAACGCGATATCGGCCGATTTTCGATCTGTCAGCAGATTCGGTTTCTGGGCAGTTTACATGTCGAACTGCACGGTAGAAACGATAAAACAGCTCCTCCGTGCAGTTTTCATACCGAGTCACCGTCCACTGGGCTCAGCGAGAAAACGCGATTTCGGCGCTTCTGAGGGCCGAAAACGCGATATCGGCCGATTTGCGATCTGTCAGCAGATTCGGTTTCTGGGCAGTTTACATGTCGAACTGCACGGTAGAAACGATAAAACAGCTCCTCCGTGCAGTTTTCATACCGAGTCACCGTCCACTGGGCTCAGCGAGAAAACGCGATTTCGGCGCTTCTGAGGGCCGAAAACGCGATATCGGCCGATTTTCGATCTGTCAGCAGATTCGGTTTCTGGGCAGTTTACATGTCGAACTGCACGGTAGAAACGATAAAACAGCTCCTCCGTGCAGTTTTCATACCGAGTCACCGTCCACTGGGCTCAGCGAGAAAACGCGATTTCGGCGCTTCTGAGGGCCGAAAACGCGATATCGGCCGATTTGCGATCTGTCAGCAGATTCGGTTTCTGGGCAGTTTACATGTCGAACTGCACGGTAGAAACGATAAAACAGCTCCTCCGTGCAGTTTTCATACCGAGTCACCGTCCACTGGGCTCAGCGAGAAAACGCGATTTCGGCGCTTCTGAGGGCCGAAAACGCGATATCGGCCGATTTGCGATCTGTCAGCAGATTCGGTTTCTGGGCAGTTTACATGTCGAACTGCACGGTAGAAACGATAAAACAGCTCCTCCGTGCAGTTTTCATACCGAGTCACCGTCCACTGGGCTCAGCGAGAAAACGCGATTTCGGCGCTTCTGAGGGCCGAAAACGCGATATCGGCCGATTTTCGATCTGTCAGCAGATTCGGTTTCTGGGCAGTTTACATGTCGAACTGCACGGTAGAAACGATAAAACAGCTCCTCCGTGCAGTTTTCATACCGAGTCACCGTCCACTGGGCTCAGCGAGAAAACGCGATTTCGGCGCTTCTGAGGGCCGAAAACGCGATATCGGCCGATTTGCGATCTGTCAGCAGATTCGGTTTCTGGGCAGTTTACATGTCGAACTGCACGGTAGAAACGATAAAACAGCTCCTCCGTGCAGTTTTCATACCGAGTCACCGTCCACTGGGCTCAGCGAGAAAACGCGATTTCGGCGCTTCTGAGGGCCGAAAACGCGATATCGGCCGATTTTCGATCTGTCAGCAGATTCGGTTTCTGGGCAGTTTACATGTCGAACTGCACGGTAGAAACGATAAAACAGCTCCTCCGTGCAGTTTTCATACCGAGTCACCGTCCACTGGGCTCAGCGAGAAAACGCGATTTCGGCGCTTCTGAGGGCCGAAAACGCGATATCGGCCGATTTGCGATCTGTCAGCAGATTCGGTTTCTGGGCAGTTTACATGTCGAACTGCACGGTAGAAACGATAAAACAGCTCCTCCGTGCAGTTTTCATACCGAGTCACCGTCCACTGGGCTCAGCGAGAAAACGCGATTTCGGCGCTTCTGAGGGCCGAAAACGCGATATCGGCCGATTTGCGATCTGTCAGCAGATTCGGTTTCTGGGCAGTTTACATGTCGAACTGCACGGTAGAAACGATAAAACAGCTCCTCCGTGCAGTTTTCATACCGAGTCACCGTCCACTGGGCTCAGCGAGAAAACGCGATTTCGGCGCTTCTGAGGGCCGAAAACGCGATATCGGCCGATTTGCGATCTGTCAGCAGATTCGGTTTCTGGGCAGTTTACATGTCGAACTGCACGGTAGAAACGATAAAACAGCTCCTCCGTGCAGTTTTCATACCGAGTCACCGTCCACTGGGCTCAGCGAGAAAACGCGATTTCGGCGCTTCTGAGGGCCGAAAACGCGATATCGGCCGATTTTCGATCTGTCAGCAGATTCGGTTTCTGGGCAGTTTACATGTCGAACTGCACGGTAGAAACGATAAAACAGCTCCTCCGTGCAGTTTTCATACCGAGTCACCGTCCACTGGGCTCAGCGAGAAAACGCGATTTCGGCGCTTCTGAGGGCCGAAAACGCGATATCGGCCGATTTGCGATCTGTCAGCAGATTCGGTTTCTGGGCAGTTTACATGTCGAACTGCACGGTAGAAACGATAAAACAGCTCCTCCGTGCAGTTTTCATACCGAGTCACCGTCCACTGGGCTCAGCGAGAAAACGCGATTTCGGCGCTTCTGAGGGCCGAAAACGCGATATCGGCCGATTTGCGATCTGTCAGCAGATTCGGTTTCTGGGCAGTTTACATGTCGAACTGCACGGTAGAAACGATAAAACAGCTCCTCCGTGCAGTTTTCATACCGAGTCACCGTCCACTGGGCTCAGCGAGAAAACGCGATTTCGGCGCTTCTGAGGGCCGAAAACGCGATATCGGCCGATTTGCGATCTGTCAGCAGATTCGGTTTCTGGGCAGTTTACATGTCGAACTGCACGGTAGAAACGATAAAACAGCTCCTCCGTGCAGTTTTCATACCGAGTCACCGTCCACTGGGCTCAGCGAGAAAACGCGATTTCGGCGCTTCTGAGGGCCGAAAACGCGATATCGGCCGATTTTCGATCTGTCAGCAGATTCGGTTTCTGGGCAGTTTACATGTCGAACTGCACGGTAGAAACGATAAAACAGCTCCTCCGTGCAGTTTTCATACCGAGTCACCGTCCACTGGGCTCAGCGAGAAAACGCGATTTCGGCGCTTCTGAGGGCCGAAAACGCGATATCGGCCGATTTTCGATCTGTCAGCAGATTCGGTTTCTGGGCAGTTTACATGTCGAACTGCACGGTAGAAACGATAAAACAGCTCCTCCGTGCAGTTTTCATACCGAGTCACCGTCCACTGGGCTCAGCGAGAAAACGCGATTTCGGCGCTTCTGAGGGCCGAAAACGCGATATCGGCCGATTTGCGATCTGTCAGCAGATTCGGTTTCTGGGCAGTTTACATGTCGAACTGCACGGTAGAAACGATAAAACAGCTCCTCCGTGCAGTTTTCATACCGAGTCACCGTCCACTGGGCTCAGCGAGAAAACGCGATTTCGGCGCTTCTGAGGGCCGAAAACGCGATATCGGCCGATTTTCGATCTGTCAGCAGATTCGGTTTCTGGGCAGTTTACATGTCGAACTGCACGGTAGAAACGATAAAACAGCTCCTCCGTGCAGTTTTCATACCGAGTCACCGTCCACTGGGCTCAGCGAGAAAACGCGATTTCGGCGCTTCTGAGGGCCGAAAACGCGATATCGGCCGATTTGCGATCTGTCAGCAGATTCGGTTTCTGGGCAGTTTACATGTCGAACTGCACGGTAGAAACGATAAAACAGCTCCTCCGTGCAGTTTTCATACCGAGTCACCGTCCACTGGGCTCAGCGAGAAAACGCGATTTCGGCGCTTCTGAGGGCCGAAAACGCGATATCGGCCGATTTGCGATCTGTCAGCAGATTCGGTTTCTGGGCAGTTTACATGTCGAACTGCACGGTAGAAACGATAAAACAGCTCCTCCGTGCAGTTTTCATACCGAGTCACCGTCCACTGGGCTCAGCGAGAAAACGCGATTTCGGCGCTTCTGAGGGCCGAAAACGCGATATCGGCCGATTTGCGATCTGTCAGCAGATTCGGTTTCTGGGCAGTTTACATGTCGAACTGCACGGTAGAAACGATAAAACAGCTCCTCCGTGCAGTTTTCATACCGAGTCACCGTCCACTGGGCTCAGCGAGAAAACGCGATTTCGGCGCTTCTGAGGGCCGAAAACGCGATATCGGCCGATTTGCGATCTGTCAGCAGATTCGGTTTCTGGGCAGTTTACATGTCGAACTGCACGGTAGAAACGATAAAACAGCTCCTCCGTGCAGTTTTCATACCGAGTCACCGTCCACTGGGCTCAGCGAGAAAACGCGATTTCGGCGCTTCTGAGGGCCGAAAACGCGATATCGGCCGATTTTCGATCTGTCAGCAGATTCGGTTTCTGGGCAGTTTACATGTCGAACTGCACGGTAGAAACGATAAAACAGCTCCTCCGTGCAGTTTTCATACCGAGTCACCGTCCACTGGGCTCAGCGAGAAAACGCGATTTCGGCGCTTCTGAGGGCCGAAAACGCGATATCGGCCGATTTGCGATCTGTCAGCAGATTCGGTTTCTGGGCAGTTTACATGTCGAACTGCACGGTAGAAACGATAAAACAGCTCCTCCGTGCAGTTTTCATACCGAGTCACCGTCCACTGGGCTCAGCGAGAAAACGCGATTTCGGCGCTTCTGAGGGCCGAAAACGCGATATCGGCCGATTTGCGATCTGTCAGCAGATTCGGTTTCTGGGCAGTTTACATGTCGAACTGCACGGTAGAAACGATAAAACAGCTCCTCCGTGCAGTTTTCATACCGAGTCACCGTCCACTGGGCTCAGCGAGAAAACGCGATTTCGGCGCTTCTGAGGGCCGAAAACGCGATATCGGCCGATTTGCGATCTGTCAGCAGATTCGGTTTCTGGGCAGTTTACATGTCGAACTGCACGGTAGAAACGATAAAACAGCTCCTCCGTGCAGTTTTCATACCGAGTCACCGTCCACTGGGCTCAGCGAGAAAACGCGATTTCGGCGCTTCTGAGGGCCGAAAACGCGATATCGGCCGATTTGCGATCTGTCAGCAGATTCGGTTTCTGGGCAGTTTACATGTCGAACTGCACGGTAGAAACGATAAAACAGCTCCTCCGTGCAGTTTTCATACCGAGTCACCGTCCACTGGGCTCAGCGAGAAAACGCGATTTCGGCGCTTCTGAGGGCCGAAAACGCGATATCGGCCGATTTGCGATCTGTCAGCAGATTCGGTTTCTGGGCAGTTTACATGTCGAACTGCACGGTAGAAACGATAAAACAGCTCCTCCGTGCAGTTTTCATACCGAGTCACCGTCCACTGGGCTCAGCGAGAAAACGCGATTTCGGCGCTTCTGAGGGCCGAAAACGCGATATCGGCCGATTTGCGATCTGTCAGCAGATTCGGTTTCTGGGCAGTTTACATGTCGAACTGCACGGTAGAAACGATAAAACAGCTCCTCCGTGCAGTTTTCATACCGAGTCACCGTCCACTGGGCTCAGCGAGAAAACGCGATTTCGGCGCTTCTGAGGGCCGAAAACGCGATATCGGCCGATTTGCGATCTGTCAGCAGATTCGGTTTCTGGGCAGTTTACATGTCGAACTGCACGGTAGAAACGATAAAACAGCTCCTCCGTGCAGTTTTCATACCGAGTCACCGTCCACTGGGCTCAGCGAGAAAACGCGATTTCGGCGCTTCTGAGGGCCGAAAACGCGATATCGGCCGATTTGCGATCTGTCAGCAGATTCGGTTTCTGGGCAGTTTACATGTCGAACTGCACGGTAGAAACGATAAAACAGCTCCTCCGTGCAGTTTTCATACCGAGTCACCGTCCACTGGGCTCAGCGAGAAAACGCGATTTCGGCGCTTCTGAGGGCCGAAAACGCGATATCGGCCGATTTTCGATCTGTCAGCAGATTCGGTTTCTGGGCAGTTTACATGTCGAACTGCACGGTAGAAACGATAAAACAGCTCCTCCGTGCAGTTTTCATACCGAGTCACCGTCCACTGGGCTCAGCGAGAAAACGCGATTTCGGCGCTTCTGAGGGCCGAAAACGCGATATCGGCCGATTTGCGATCTGTCAGCAGATTCGGTTTCTGGGCAGTTTACATGTCGAACTGCACGGTAGAAACGATAAAACAGCTCCTCCGTGCAGTTTTCATACCGAGTCACCGTCCACTGGGCTCAGCGAGAAAACGCGATTTCGGCGCTTCTGAGGGCCGAAAACGCGATATCGGCCGATTTGCGATCTGTCAGCAGATTCGGTTTCTGGGCAGTTTACATGTCGAACTGCACGGTAGAAACGATAAAACAGCTCCTCCGTGCAGTTTTCATACCGAGTCACCGTCCACTGGGCTCAGCGAGAAAACGCGATTTCGGCGCTTCTGAGGGCCGAAAACGCGATATCGGCCGATTTGCGATCTGTCAGCAGATTCGGTTTCTGGGCAGTTTACATGTCGAACTGCACGGTAGAAACGATAAAACAGCTCCTCCGTGCAGTTTTCATACCGAGTCACCGTCCACTGGGCTCAGCGAGAAAACGCGATTTCGGCGCTTCTGAGGGCCGAAAACGCGATATCGGCCGATTTGCGATCTGTCAGCAGATTCGGTTTCTGGGCAGTTTACATGTCGAACTGCACGGTAGAAACGATAAAACAGCTCCTCCGTGCAGTTTTCATACCGAGTCACCGTCCACTGGGCTCAGCGAGAAAACGCGATTTCGGCGCTTCTGAGGGCCGAAAACGCGATATCGGCCGATTTGCGATCTGTCAGCAGATTCGGTTTCTGGGCAGTTTACATGTCGAACTGCACGGTAGAAACGATAAAACAGCTCCTCCGTGCAGTTTTCATACCGAGTCACCGTCCACTGGGCTCAGCGAGAAAACGCGATTTCGGCGCTTCTGAGGGCCGAAAACGCGATATCGGCCGATTTTCGATCTGTCAGCAGATTCGGTTTCTGGGCAGTTTACATGTCGAACTGCACGGTAGAAACGATAAAACAGCTCCTCCGTGCAGTTTTCATACCGAGTCACCGTCCACTGGGCTCAGCGAGAAAACGCGATTTCGGCGCTTCTGAGGGCCGAAAACGCGATATCGGCCGATTTGCGATCTGTCAGCAGATTCGGTTTCTGGGCAGTTTACATGTCGAACTGCACGGTAGAAACGATAAAACAGCTCCTCCGTGCAGTTTTCATACCGAGTCACCGTCCACTGGGCTCAGCGAGAAAACGCGATTTCGGCGCTTCTGAGGGCCGAAAACGCGATATCGGCCGATTTGCGATCTGTCAGCAGATTCGGTTTCTGGGCAGTTTACATGTCGAACTGCACGGTAGAAACGATAAAACAGCTCCTCCGTGCAGTTTTCATACCGAGTCACCGTCCACTGGGCTCAGCGAGAAAACGCGATTTCGGCGCTTCTGAGGGCCGAAAACGCGATATCGGCCGATTTGCGATCTGTCAGCAGATTCGGTTTCTGGGCAGTTTACATGTCGAACTGCACGGTAGAAACGATAAAACAGCTCCTCCGTGCAGTTTTCATACCGAGTCACCGTCCACTGGGCTCAGCGAGAAACGCGATTTCGGCGCTTCTGAGGGCCGAAAACGCGATATCGGCCGATTTTCGATCTGTCAGCAGATTCGGTTTCTGGGCAGTTTACATGTCGAACTGCACGGTAGAAACGATAAAACAGCTCCTCCGTGCAGTTTTCATACCGAGTCACCGTCCACTGGGCTCAGCGAGAAAACGCGATTTCGGCGCTTCTGAGGGCCGAAAACGCGATATCGGCCGATTTGCGATCTGTCAGCAGATTCGGTTTCTGGGCAGTTTACATGTCGAACTGCACGGTAGAAACGATAAAACAGCTCCTCCGTGCAGTTTTCATACCGAGTCACCGTCCACTGGGCTCAGCGAGAAAACGCGATTTCGGCGCTTCTGAGGGCCGAAAACGCGATATCGGCCGATTTGCGATCTGTCAGCAGATTCGGTTTCTGGGCAGTTTACATGTCGAACTGCACGGTAGAAACGATAAAACAGCTCCTCCGTGCAGTTTTCATACCGAGTCACCGTCCACTGGGCTCAGCGAGAAAACGCGATTTCGGCGCTTCTGAGGGCCGAAAACGCGATATCGGCCGATTTGCGATCTGTCAGCAGATTCGGTTTCTGGGCAGTTTACATGTCGAACTGCACGGTAGAAACGATAAAACAGCTCCTCCGTGCAGTTTTCATACCGAGTCACCGTCCACTGGGCTCAGCGAGAAAACGCGATTTCGGCGCTTCTGAGGGCCGAAAACGCGATATCGGCCGATTTGCGATCTGTCAGCAGATTCGGTTTCTGGGCAGTTTACATGTCGAACTGCACGGTAGAAACGATAAAACAGCTCCTCCGTGCAGTTTTCATACCGAGTCACCGTCCACTGGGCTCAGCGAGAAAACGCGATTTCGGCGCTTCTGAGGGCCGAAAACGCGATATCGGCCGATTTGCGATCTGTCAGCAGATTCGGTTTCTGGGCAGTTTACATGTCGAACTGCACGGTAGAAACGATAAAACAGCTCCTCCGTGCAGTTTTCATACCGAGTCACCGTCCACTGGGCTCAGCGAGAAAACGCGATTTCGGCGCTTCTGAGGGCCGAAAACGCGATATCGGCCGATTTGCGATCTGTCAGCAGATTCGGTTTCTGGGCAGTTTACATGTCGAACTGCACGGTAGAAACGATAAAACAGCTCCTCCGTGCAGTTTTCATACCGAGTCACCGTCCACTGGGCTCAGCGAGAAAACGCGATTTCGGCGCTTCTGAGGGCCGAAAACGCGATATCGGCCGATTTTCGATCTGTCAGCAGATTCGGTTTCTGGGCAGTTTACATGTCGAACTGCACGGTAGAAACGATAAAACAGCTCCTCCGTGCAGTTTTCATACCGAGTCACCGTCCACTGGGCTCAGCGAGAAAACGCGATTTCGGCGCTTCTGAGGGCCGAAAACGCGATATCGGCCGATTTGCGATCTGTCAGCAGATTCGGTTTCTGGGCAGTTTACATGTCGAACTGCACGGTAGAAACGATAAAACAGCTCCTCCGTGCAGTTTTCATACCGAGTCACCGTCCACTGGGCTCAGCGAGAAAACGCGATTTCGGCGCTTCTGAGGGCCGAAAACGCGATATCGGCCGATTTGCGATCTGTCAGCAGATTCGGTTTCTGGGCAGTTTACATGTCGAACTGCACGGTAGAAACGATAAAACAGCTCCTCCGTGCAGTTTTCATACCGAGTCACCGTCCACTGGGCTCAGCGAGAAAACGCGATTTCGGCGCTTCTGAGGGCCGAAAACGCGATATCGGCCGATTTGCGATCTGTCAGCAGATTCGGTTTCTGGGCAGTTTACATGTCGAACTGCACGGTAGAAACGATAAAACAGCTCCTCCGTGCAGTTTTCATACCGAGTCACCGTCCACTGGGCTCAGCGAGAAAACGCGATTTCGGCGCTTCTGAGGGCCGAAAACGCGATATCGGCCGATTTTCGATCTGTCAGCAGATTCGGTTTCTGGGCAGTTTACATGTCGAACTGCACGGTAGAAACGATAAAACAGCTCCTCCGTGCAGTTTTCATACCGAGTCACCGTCCACTGGGCTCAGCGAGAAAACGCGATTTCGGCGCTTCTGAGGGCCGAAAACGCGATATCGGCCGATTTTCGATCTGTCAGCAGATTCGGTTTCTGGGCAGTTTACATGTCGAACTGCACGGTAGAAACGATAAAACAGCTCCTCCGTGCAGTTTTCATACCGAGTCACCGTCCACTGGGCTCAGCGAGAAAACGCGATTTCGGCGCTTCTGAGGGCCGAAAACGCGATATCGGCCGATTTGCGATCTGTCAGCAGATTCGGTTTCTGGGCAGTTTACATGTCGAACTGCACGGTAGAAACGATAAAACAGCTCCTCCGTGCAGTTTTCATACCGAGTCACCGTCCACTGGGCTCAGCGAGAAAACGCGATTTCGGCGCTTCTGAGGGCCGAAAACGCGATATCGGCCGATTTTCGATCTGTCAGCAGATTCGGTTTCTGGGCAGTTTACATGTCGAACTGCACGGTAGAAACGATAAAACAGCTCCTCCGTGCAGTTTTCATACCGAGTCACCGTCCACTGGGCTCAGCGAGAAAACGCGATTTCGGCGCTTCTGAGGGCCGAAAACGCGATATCGGCCGATTTGCGATCTGTCAGCAGATTCGGTTTCTGGGCAGTTTACATGTCGAACTGCACGGTAGAAACGATAAAACAGCTCCTCCGTGCAGTTTTCATACCGAGTCACCGTCCACTGGGCTCAGCGAGAAAACGCGATTTCGGCGCTTCTGAGGGCCGAAAACGCGATATCGGCCGATTTGCGATCTGTCAGCAGATTCGGTTTCTGGGCAGTTTACATGTCGAACTGCACGGTAGAAACGATAAAACAGCTCCTCCGTGCAGTTTTCATACCGAGTCACCGTCCACTGGGCTCAGCGAGAAAACGCGATTTCGGCGCTTCTGAGGGCCGAAAACGCGATATCGGCCGATTTGCGATCTGTCAGCAGATTCGGTTTCTGGGCAGTTTACATGTCGAACTGCACGGTAGAAACGATAAAACAGCTCCTCCGTGCAGTTTTCATACCGAGTCACCGTCCACTGGGCTCAGCGAGAAAACGCGATTTCGGCGCTTCTGAGGGCCGAAAACGCGATATCGGCCGATTTGCGATCTGTCAGCAGATTCGGTTTCTGGGCAGTTTACATGTCGAACTGCACGGTAGAAACGATAAAACAGCTCCTCCGTGCAGTTTTCATACCGAGTCACCGTCCACTGGGCTCAGCGAGAAAACGCGATTTCGGCGCTTCTGAGGGCCGAAAACGCGATATCGGCCGATTTTCGATCTGTCAGCAGATTCGGTTTCTGGGCAGTTTACATGTCGAACTGCACGGTAGAAACGATAAAACAGCTCCTCCGTGCAGTTTTCATACCGAGTCACCGTCCACTGGGCTCAGCGAGAAAACGCGATTTCGGCGCTTCTGAGGGCCGAAAACGCGATATCGGCCGATTTGCGATCTGTCAGCAGATTCGGTTTCTGGGCAGTTTACATGTCGAACTGCACGGTAGAAACGATAAAACAGCTCCTCCGTGCAGTTTTCATACCGAGTCACCGTCCACTGGGCTCAGCGAGAAAACGCGATTTCGGCGCTTCTGAGGGCCGAAAACGCGATATCGGCCGATTTGCGATCTGTCAGCAGATTCGGTTTCTGGGCAGTTTACATGTCGAACTGCACGGTAGAAACGATAAAACAGCTCCTCCGTGCAGTTTTCATACCGAGTCACCGTCCACTGGGCTCAGCGAGAAAACGCGATTTCGGCGCTTCTGAGGGCCGAAAACGCGATATCGGCCGATTTGCGATCTGTCAGCAGATTCGGTTTCTGGGCAGTTTACATGTCGAACTGCACGGTAGAAACGATAAAACAGCTCCTCCGTGCAGTTTTCATACCGAGTCACCGTCCACTGGGCTCAGCGAGAAAACGCGATTTCGGCGCTTCTGAGGGCCGAAAACGCGATATCGGCCGATTTGCGATCTGTCAGCAGATTCGGTTTCTGGGCAGTTTACATGTCGAACTGCACGGTAGAAACGATAAAACAGCTCCTCCGTGCAGTTTTCATACCGAGTCACCGTCCACTGGGCTCAGCGAGAAAACGCGATTTCGGCGCTTCTGAGGGCCGAAAACGCGATATCGGCCGATTTGCGATCTGTCAGCAGATTCGGTTTCTGGGCAGTTTACATGTCGAACTGCACGGTAGAAACGATAAAACAGCTCCTCCGTGCAGTTTTCATACCGAGTCACCGTCCACTGGGCTCAGCGAGAAAACGCGATTTCGGCGCTTCTGAGGGCCGAAAACGCGATATCGGCCGATTTGCGATCTGTCAGCAGATTCGGTTTCTGGGCAGTTTACATGTCGAACTGCACGGTAGAAACGATAAAACAGCTCCTCCGTGCAGTTTTCATACCGAGTCACCGTCCACTGGGCTCAGCGAGAAAACGCGATTTCGGCGCTTCTGAGGGCCGAAAACGCGATATCGGCCGATTTTCGATCTGTCAGCAGATTCGGTTTCTGGGCAGTTTACATGTCGAACTGCACGGTAGAAACGATAAAACAGCTCCTCCGTGCAGTTTTCATACCGAGTCACCGTCCACTGGGCTCAGCGAGAAAACGCGATTTCGGCGCTTCTGAGGGCCGAAAACGCGATATCGGCCGATTTGCGATCTGTCAGCAGATTCGGTTTCTGGGCAGTTTACATGTCGAACTGCACGGTAGAAACGATAAAACAGCTCCTCCGTGCAGTTTTCATACCGAGTCACCGTCCACTGGGCTCAGCGAGAAAACGCGATTTCGGCGCTTCTGAGGGCCGAAAACGCGATATCGGCCGATTTGCGATCTGTCAGCAGATTCGGTTTCTGGGCAGTTTACATGTCGAACTGCACGGTAGAAACGATAAAACAGCTCCTCCGTGCAGTTTTCATACCGAGTCACCGTCCACTGGGCTCAGCGAGAAAACGCGATTTCGGCGCTTCTGAGGGCCGAAAACGCGATATCGGCCGATTTGCGATCTGTCAGCAGATTCGGTTTCTGGGCAGTTTACATGTCGAACTGCACGGTAGAAACGATAAAACAGCTCCTCCGTGCAGTTTTCATACCGAGTCACCGTCCACTGGGCTCAGCGAGAAAACGCGATTTCGGCGCTTCTGAGGGCCGAAAACGCGATATCGGCCGATTTGCGATCTGTCAGCAGATTCGGTTTCTGGGCAGTTTACATGTCGAACTGCACGGTAGAAACGATAAAACAGCTCCTCCGTGCAGTTTTCATACCGAGTCACCGTCCACTGGGCTCAGCGAGAAAACGCGATTTCGGCGCTTCTGAGGGCCGAAAACGCGATATCGGCCGATTTGCGATCTGTCAGCAGATTCGGTTTCTGGGCAGTTTACATGTCGAACTGCACGGTAGAAACGATAAAACAGCTCCTCCGTGCAGTTTTCATACCGAGTCACCGTCCACTGGGCTCAGCGAGAAAACGCGATTTCGGCGCTTCTGAGGGCCGAAAACGCGATATCGGCCGATTTTCGATCTGTCAGCAGATTCGGTTTCTGGGCAGTTTACATGTCGAACTGCACGGTAGAAACGATAAAACAGCTCCTCCGTGCAGTTTTCATACCGAGTCACCGTCCACTGGGCTCAGCGAGAAAACGCGATTTCGGCGCTTCTGAGGGCCGAAAACGCGATATCGGCCGATTTGCGATCTGTCAGCAGATTCGGTTTCTGGGCAGTTTACATGTCGAACTGCACGGTAGAAACGATAAAACAGCTCCTCCGTGCAGTTTTCATACCGAGTCACCGTCCACTGGGCTCAGCGAGAAAACGCGATTTCGGCGCTTCTGAGGGCCGAAAACGCGATATCGGCCGATTTGCGATCTGTCAGCAGATTCGGTTTCTGGGCAGTTTACATGTCGAACTGCACGGTAGAAACGATAAAACAGCTCCTCCGTGCAGTTTTCATACCGAGTCACCGTCCACTGGGCTCAGCGAGAGAAAACGCGATTTCGGCGCTTCTGAGGGCCGAAAACGCGATATCGGCCGATTTGCGATCTGTCAGCAGATTCGGTTTCTGGGCAGTTTACATGTCGAACTGCACGGTAGAAACGATAAAACAGCTCCTCCGTGCAGTTTTCATACCGAGTCACCGTCCACTGGGCTCAGCGAGAAAACGCGATTTCGGCGCTTCTGAGGGCCGAAAACGCGATATCGGCCGATTTGCGATCTGTCAGCAGATTCGGTTTCTGGGCAGTTTACATGTCGAACTGCACGGTAGAAACGATAAAACAGCTCCTCCGTGCAGTTTTCATACCGAGTCACCGTCCACTGGGCTCAGCGAGAAAACGCGATTTCGGCGCTTCTGAGGGCCGAAAACGCGATATCGGCCGATTTGCGATCTGTCAGCAGATTCGGTTTCTGGGCAGTTTACATGTCGAACTGCACGGTAGAAACGATAAAACAGCTCCTCCGTGCAGTTTTCATACCGAGTCACCGTCCACTGGGCTCAGCGAGAAAACGCGATTTCGGCGCTTCTGAGGGCCGAAAACGCGATATCGGCCGATTTGCGATCTGTCAGCAGATTCGGTTTCTGGGCAGTTTACATGTCGAACTGCACGGTAGAAACGATAAAACAGCTCCTCCGTGCAGTTTTCATACCGAGTCACCGTCCACTGGGCTCAGCGAGAAAACGCGATTTCGGCGCTTCTGAGGGCCGAAAACGCGATATCGGCCGATTTGCGATCTGTCAGCAGATTCGGTTTCTGGGCAGTTTACATGTCGAACTGCACGGTAGAAACGATAAAACAGCTCCTCCGTGCAGTTTTCATACCGAGTCACCGTCCACTGGGCTCAGCGAGAAAACGCGATTTCGGCGCTTCTGAGGGCCGAAAACGCGATATCGGCCGATTTGCGATCTGTCAGCAGATTCGGTTTCTGGGCAGTTTACATGTCGAACTGCACGGTAGAAACGATAAAACAGCTCCTCCGTGCAGTTTTCATACCGAGTCACCGTCCACTGGGCTCAGCGAGAAAACGCGATTTCGGCGCTTCTGAGGGCCGAAAACGCGATATCGGCCGATTTTCGATCTGTCAGCAGATTCGGTTTCTGGGCAGTTTACATGTCGAACTGCACGGTAGAAACGATAAAACAGCTCCTCCGTGCAGTTTTCATACCGAGTCACCGTCCACTGGGCTCAGCGAGAAAACGCGATTTCGGCGCTTCTGAGGGCCGAAAACGCGATATCGGCCGATTTGCGATCTGTCAGCAGATTCGGTTTCTGGGCAGTTTACATGTCGAACTGCACGGTAGAAACGATAAAACAGCTCCTCCGTGCAGTTTTCATACCGAGTCACCGTCCACTGGGCTCAGCGAGAAAACGCGATTTCGGCGCTTCTGAGGGCCGAAAACGCGATATCGGCCGATTTGCGATCTGTCAGCAGATTCGGTTTCTGGGCAGTTTACATGTCGAACTGCACGGTAGAAACGATAAAACAGCTCCTCCGTGCAGTTTTCATACCGAGTCACCGTCCACTGGGCTCAGCGAGAAAACGCGATTTCGGCGCTTCTGAGGGCCGAAAACGCGATATCGGCCGATTTGCGATCTGTCAGCAGATTCGGTTTCTGGGCAGTTTACATGTCGAACTGCACGGTAGAAACGATAAAACAGCTCCTCCGTGCAGTTTTCATACCGAGTCACCGTCCACTGGGCTCAGCGAGAAAACGCGATTTCGGCGCTTCTGAGGGCCGAAAACGCGATATCGGCCGATTTGCGATCTGTCAGCAGATTCGGTTTCTGGGCAGTTTACATGTCGAACTGCACGGTAGAAACGATAAAACAGCTCCTCCGTGCAGTTTTCATACCGAGTCACCGTCCACTGGCTCAGCGAGAAAACGCGATTTCGGCGCTTCTGAGGGCCGAAAACGCGATATCGGCCGATTTGCGATCTGTCAGCAGATTCGGTTTCTGGGCAGTTTACATGTCGAACTGCACGGTAGAAACGATAAAACAGCTCCTCCGTGCAGTTTTCATACCGAGTCACCGTCCACTGGGCTCAGCGAGAAAACGCGATTTCGGCGCTTCTGAGGGCCGAAAACGCGATATCGGCCGATTTGCGATCTGTCAGCAGATTCGGTTTCTGGGCAGTTTACATGTCGAACTGCACGGTAGAAACGATAAAACAGCTCCTCCGTGCAGTTTTCATACCGAGTCACCGTCCACTGGGCTCAGCGAGAAAACGCGATTTCGGCGCTTCTGAGGGCCGAAAACGCGATATCGGCCGATTTGCGATCTGTCAGCAGATTCGGTTTCTGGGCAGTTTACATGTCGAACTGCACGGTAGAAACGATAAAACAGCTCCTCCGTGCAGTTTTCATACCGAGTCACCGTCCACTGGGCTCAGCGAGAAAACGCGATTTCGGCGCTTCTGAGGGCCGAAAACGCGATATCGGCCGATTTTCGATCTGTCAGCAGATTCGGTTTCTGGGCAGTTTACATGTCGAACTGCACGGTAGAAACGATAAAACAGCTCCTCCGTGCAGTTTTCATACCGAGTCACCGTCCACTGGGCTCAGCGAGAAAACGCGATTTCGGCGCTTCTGAGGGCCGAAAACGCGATATCGGCCGATTTGCGATCTGTCAGCAGATTCGGTTTCTGGGCAGTTTACATGTCGAACTGCACGGTAGAAACGATAAAACAGCTCCTCCGTGCAGTTTTCATACCGAGTCACCGTCCACTGGGCTCAGCGAGAAAACGCGATTTCGGCGCTTCTGAGGGCCGAAAACGCGATATCGGCCGATTTGCGATCTGTCAGCAGATTCGGTTTCTGGGCAGTTTACATGTCGAACTGCACGGTAGAAACGATAAAACAGCTCCTCCGTGCAGTTTTCATACCGAGTCACCGTCCACTGGGCTCAGCGAGAAAACCGAGTCACCGTACAACGCGATTTCGGCGCTTCTGAGGGCCGAAAACGCGATATCGGCCGATTTTCGATCTGTCAGCAGATTCGGTTTCTGGGCAGTTTACATGTCGAACTGCACGGTAGAAACGATAAAACAGCTCCTCCGTGCAGTTTTCATACCGAGTCACCGTCCACTGGGCTCAGCGAGAAAACGCGATTTCGGCGCTTCTGAGGGCCGAAAACGCGATATCGGCCGATTTGCGATCTGTCAGCAGATTCGGTTTCTGGGCAGTTTACATGTCGAACTGCACGGTAGAAACGATAAAACAGCTCCTCCGTGCAGTTTTCATACCGAGTCACCGTCCACTGGGCTCAGCGAGAAAACGCGATTTCGGCGCTTCTGAGGGCCGAAAACGCGATATCGGCCGATTTGCGATCTGTCAGCAGATTCGGTTTCTGGGCAGTTTACATGTCGAACTGCACGGTAGAAACGATAAAACAGCTCCTCCGTGCAGTTTTCATACCGAGTCACCGTCCACTGGGCTCAGCGAGAAAACGCGATTTCGGCGCTTCTGAGGGCCGAAAACGCGATATCGGCCGATTTGCGATCTGTCAGCAGATTCGGTTTCTGGGCAGTTTACATGTCGAACTGCACGGTAGAAACGATAAAACAGCTCCTCCGTGCAGTTTTCATACCGAGTCACCGTCCACTGGGCTCAGCGAGAAAACGCGATTTCGGCGCTTCTGAGGGCCGAAAACGCGATATCGGCCGATTTGCGATCTGTCAGCAGATTCGGTTTCTGGGCAGTTTACATGTCGAACTGCACGGTAGAAACGATAAAACAGCTCCTCCGTGCAGTTTTCATACCGAGTCACCGTCCACTGGGCTCAGCGAGAAAACGCGATTTCGGCGCTTCTGAGGGCCGAAAACGCGATATCGGCCGATTTGCGATCTGTCAGCAGATTCGGTTTCTGGGCAGTTTACATGTCGAACTGCACGGTAGAAACGATAAAACAGCTCCTCCGTGCAGTTTTCATACCGAGTCACCGTCCACTGGGCTCAGCGAGAAAACGCGATTTCGGCGCTTCTGAGGGCCGAAAACGCGATATCGGCCGATTTGCGATCTGTCAGCAGATTCGGTTTCTGGGCAGTTTACATGTCGAACTGCACGGTAGAAACGATAAAACAGCTCCTCCGTGCAGTTTTCATACCGAGTCACCGTCCACTGGGCTCAGCGAGAAAACGCGATTTCGGCGCTTCTGAGGGCCGAAAACGCGATATCGGCCGATTTGCGATCTGTCAGCAGATTCGGTTTCTGGGCAGTTTACATGTCGAACTGCACGGTAGAAACGATAAAACAGCTCCTCCGTGCAGTTTTCATACCGAGTCACCGTCCACTGGCTCAGCGAGAAAACGCGATTTCGGCGCTTCTGAGGGCCGAAAACGCGATATCGGCCGATTTGCGATCTGTCAGCAGATTCGGTTTCTGGGCAGTTTACATGTCGAACTGCACGGTAGAAACGATAAAACAGCTCCTCCGTGCAGTTTTCATACCGAGTCACCGTCCACTGGGCTCAGCGAGAAAACGCGATTTCGGCGCTTCTGAGGGCCGAAAACGCGATATCGGCCGATTTGCGATCTGTCAGCAGATTCGGTTTCTGGGCAGTTTACATGTCGAACTGCACGGTAGAAACGATAAAACAGCTCCTCCGTGCAGTTTTCATACCGAGTCACCGTCCACTCGGCTCAGCGAGAAAACGCGATTTCGGCGCTTCTGAGGGCCGAAAACGCGATATCGGCCGATTTGCGATCTGTCAGCAGATTCGGTTTCTGGGCAGTTTACATGTCGAACTGCACGGTAGAAACGATAAAACAGCTCCTCCGTGCAGTTTTCATACCGAGTCACCGTCCACTGGGCTCAGCGAGAAAACGCGATTTCGGCGCTTCTGAGGGCCGAAAACGCGATATCGGCCGATTTGCGATCTGTCAGCAGATTCGGTTTCTGGGCAGTTTACATGTCGAACTGCACGGTAGAAACGATAAAACAGCTCCTCCGTGCAGTTTTCATACCGAGTCACCGTCCACTGGGCTCAGCGAGAAAACGCGATTTCGGCGCTTCTGAGGGCCGAAAACGCGATATCGGCCGATTTGCGATCTGTCAGCAGATTCGGTTTCTGGGCAGTTTACATGTCGAACTGCACGGTAGAAACGATAAAACAGCTCCTCCGTGCAGTTTTCATACCGAGTCACCGTCCACTGGGCTCAGCGAGAAAACGCGATTTCGGCGCTTCTGAGGGCCGAAAACGCGATATCGGCCGATTTGCGATCTGTCAGCAGATTCGGTTTCTGGGCAGTTTACATGTCGAACTGCACGGTAGAAACGATAAAACAGCTCCTCCGTGCAGTTTTCATACCGAGTCACCGTCCACTGGGCTCAGCGAGAAAACGCGATTTCGGCGCTTCTGAGGGCCGAAAACGCGATATCGGCCGATTTGCGATCTGTCAGCAGATTCGGTTTCTGGGCAGTTTACATGTCGAACTGCACGGTAGAAACGATAAAACAGCTCCTCCGTGCAGTTTTCATACCGAGTCACCGTCCACTGGGCTCAGCGAGAAAACGCGATTTCGGCGCTTCTGAGGGCCGAAAACGCGATATCGGCCGATTTGCGATCTGTCAGCAGATTCGGTTTCTGGGCAGTTTACATGTCGAACTGCACGGTAGAAACGATAAAACAGCTCCTCCGTGCAGTTTTCATACCGAGTCACCGTCCACTCGGCTCAGCGAGAAAACGCGATTTCGGCGCTTCTGAGGGCCGAAAACGCGATATCGGCCGATTTGCGATCTGTCAGCAGATTCGGTTTCTGGGCAGTTTACATGTCGAACTGCACGGTAGAAACGATAAAACAGCTCCTCCGTGCAGTTTTCATACCGAGTCACCGTCCACTGGGCTCAGCGAGAAAACGCGATTTCGGCGCTTCTGAGGGCCGAAAACGCGATATCGGCCGATTTCGATCTGTCAGCAGATTCGGTTTCTGGGCAGTTTACATGTCGAACTGCACGGTAGAAACGATAAAACAGCTCCTCCGTGCAGTTTTCATACCGAGTCACCGTCCACTGGGCTCAGCGAGAAAACGCGATTTCGGCGCTTCTGAGGGCCGAAAACGCGATATCGGCCGATTTGCGATCTGTCAGCAGATTCGGTTTCTGGGCAGTTTACATGTCGAACTGCACGGTAGAAACGATAAAACAGCTCCTCCGTGCAGTTTTCATACCGAGTCACCGTCCACTCGGCTCAGCGAGAAAACGCGATTTCGGCGCTTCTGAGGGCCGAAAACGCGATATCGGCCGATTTTCGATCTGTCAGCAGATTCGGTTTCTGGGCAGTTTACATGTCGAACTGCACGGTAGAAACGATAAAACAGCTCCTCCGTGCAGTTTTCATACCGAGTCACCGTCCACTGGGCTCAGCGAGAAAACGCGATTTCGGCGCTTCTGAGGGCCGAAAACGCGATATCGGCCGATTTGCGATCTGTCAGCAGATTCGGTTTCTGGGCAGTTTACATGTCGAACTGCACGGTAGAAACGATAAAACAGCTCCTCCGTGCAGTTTTCATACCGAGTCACCGTCCACTGGCTCAGCGAGAAAACGCGATTTCGGCGCTTCTGAGGGCCGAAAACGCGATATCGGCCGATTTGCGATCTGTCAGCAGATTCGGTTTCTGGGCAGTTTACATGTCGAACTGCACGGTAGAAACGATAAAACAGCTCCTCCGTGCAGTTTTCATACCGAGTCACCGTCCACTGGGCTCAGCGAGAAAACGCGATTTCGGCGCTTCTGAGGGCCGAAAACGCGATATCGGCCGATTTGCGATCTGTCAGCAGATTCGGTTTCTGGGCAGTTTACATGTCGAACTGCACGGTAGAAACGATAAAACAGCTCCTCCGTGCAGTTTTCATACCGAGTCACCGTCCACTGGGCTCAGCGAGAAAACGCGATTTCGGCGCTTCTGAGGGCCGAAAACGCGATATCGGCCGATTTGCGATCTGTCAGCAGATTCGGTTTCTGGGCAGTTTACATGTCGAACTGCACGGTAGAAACGATAAAACAGCTCCTCCGTGCAGTTTTCATACCGAGTCACCGTCCACTGGGCTCAGCGAGAAAACGCGATTTCGGCGCTTCTGAGGGCCGAAAACGCGATATCGGCCGATTTGCGATCTGTCAGCAGATTCGGTTTCTGGGCAGTTTACATGTCGAACTGCACGGTAGAAACGATAAAACAGCTCCTCCGTGCAGTTTTCATACCGAGTCACCGTCCACTGGGCTCAGCGAGAAAACGCGATTTCGGCGCTTCTGAGGGCCGAAAACGCGATATCGGCCGATTTGCGATCTGTCAGCAGATTCGGTTTCTGGGCAGTTTACATGTCGAACTGCACGGTAGAAACGATAAAACAGCTCCTCCGTGCAGTTTTCATACCGAGTCACCGTCCACTGGGCTCAGCGAGAAAACGCGATTTCGGCGCTTCTGAGGGCCGAAAACGCGATATCGGCCGATTTGCGATCTGTCAGCAGATTCGGTTTCTGGGCAGTTTACATGTCGAACTGCACGGTAGAAACGATAAAACAGCTCCTCCGTGCAGTTTTCATACCGAGTCACCGTCCACTGGGCTCAGCGAGAAAACGCGATTTCGGCGCTTCTGAGGGCCGAAAACGCGATATCGGCCGATTTGCGATCTGTCAGCAGATTCGGTTTCTGGGCAGTTTACATGTCGAACTGCACGGTAGAAACGATAAAACAGCTCCTCCGTGCAGTTTTCATACCGAGTCACCGTCCACTCGGCTCAGCGAGAAAACGCGATTTCGGCGCTTCTGAGGGCCGAAAACGCGATATCGGCCGATTTTCGATCTGTCAGCAGATTCGGTTTCTGGGCAGTTTACATGTCGAACTGCACGGTAGAAACGATAAAACAGCTCCTCCGTGCAGTTTTCATACCGAGTCACCGTCCACTGGGCTCAGCGAGAAAACGCGATTTCGGCGCTTCTGAGGGCCGAAAACGCGATATCGGCCGATTTGCGATCTGTCAGCAGATTCGGTTTCTGGGCAGTTTACATGTCGAACTGCACGGTAGAAACGATAAAACAGCTCCTCCGTGCAGTTTTCATACCGAGTCACCGTCCACTCGGCTCAGCGAGAAAACGCGATTTCGGCGCTTCTGAGGGCCGAAAACGCGATATCGGCCGATTTGCGATCTGTCAGCAGATTCGGTTTCTGGGCAGTTTACATGTCGAACTGCACGGTAGAAACGATAAAACAGCTCCTCCGTGCAGTTTTCATACCGAGTCACCGTCCACTGGGCTCAGCGAGAAAACGCGATTTCGGCGCTTCTGAGGGCCGAAAACGCGATATCGGCCGATTTGCGATCTGTCAGCAGATTCGGTTTCTGGGCAGTTTACATGTCGAACTGCACGGTAGAAACGATAAAACAGCTCCTCCGTGCAGTTTTCATACCGAGTCACCGTCCACTGGGCTCAGCGAGAAAACGCGATTTCGGCGCTTCTGAGGGCCGAAAACGCGATATCGGCCGATTTGCGATCTGTCAGCAGATTCGGTTTCTGGGCAGTTTACATGTCGAACTGCACGGTAGAAACGATAAAACAGCTCCTCCGTGCAGTTTTCATACCGAGTCACCGTCCACTCGGCTCAGCGAGAAAACGCGATTTCGGCGCTTCTGAGGGCCGAAAACGCGATATCGGCCGATTTGCGATCTGTCAGCAGATTCGGTTTCTGGGCAGTTTACATGTCGAACTGCACGGTAGAAACGATAAAACAGCTCCTCCGTGCAGTTTTCATACCGAGTCACCGTCCACTCGGCTCAGCGAGAAAACGCGATTTCGGCGCTTCTGAGGGCCGAAAACGCGATATCGGCCGATTTGCGATCTGTCAGCAGATTCGGTTTCTGGGCAGTTTACATGTCGAACTGCACGGTAGAAACGATAAAACAGCTCCTCCGTGCAGTTTTCATACCGAGTCACCGGCCCGAAAACGCGATATCGGCCGATTTGCGATCTGTCAGCAGATTCGGTTTCTGGGCAGTTTACATGTCGAACTGCACGGTAGAAACGATACAACAGCTCTTCCGTGCAGTT